>JAVTVY010028075.1:0-11236 GCA_036873755.1 Hanleya hanleyi | reverse complement strand
CTCGGGTCTGAATGTTAGGTGTCGAGAATCCACCGTATTCTCGGGTCTGAATGTTAGGTGTCGAGAATCCACCGTATTCTCGGGTCTGAATGTTAGGTGTCGAGAGTCCACCGTATTCTCGGGTCTGAATGTTAGGTGTCGAGAATCCACCGTATTCTCGGGTCTGAATGTTAGGTGTCGAGAATCCACCGTATTCTCGGGTCTGAATGTTAAGTGTCGAGAATCCACCGTATTCTCGGGTCTGAATGTTAGGTGTCGAGAATCCACCGTATTCTCGGGTCTGAATGTTAGGTGTCGAGAATCCATTGTATTCTCGGGTCTGAATGTTAGGTGTCGAGAATCCACCGTATTCTCGGGTCTGAATGTTAGGTGTCGGGAATCCACCGTATTCTCGGGTCTGAATGTTGGGTGTCGAGAATCCACCGTATTCTCGGGTCTGAATGTTAGGTGTCGAGAATCCATCGTATTCTCGGATCTGAATGTTAGGTGTCGAGAATCCACCGTATTCTCGGGTCTGAATGTTAGGTGTCGAGAATCCACCGTGTTCTCGGGTCTGAATGTTAGGTGTCGAGAATCCACCGTATTCTCGGGTCTGAATGTTAGGTGTCGAGAATCCACCGTATTCTCGGGTCTGAATGTTAGGTGTCGAGAATCCACCGTATTCTCGCGTCTGAATGTTAGGTGTCGAGAATCCACCGTATTCTCGGGTCTGAATGTTAGGTGTCGAGAATCCACCGTATTCTCGGGTCTGAATGTTAGGTGTCGAGAATCCACCGTATTCTCGGGTCTGAATGTTAGGTGTCGAGAATCCACCGTATTCTCGGGTCTGAATGTTAGGTGTCGAGAATCCACCGTATTCTCGGGTCTGAATGTTAGGTGTCGAGAATCCACCGTATTCTCGGGTCTGAATGTTAGGCCTCAGTCCACAGTTGCGGATTTTTGGTCCCCCTCAAATTCTTTGAAATTAAAATTCGACCAGGTTTGACCCCATGAGAATTTTTGTTGGCTTTTTGTTTATTGATATTTGTGATATCATTCAGTTGACTAGTTGATTTGCTTCAAATCAGTACATGGTATTTTGCCAGTAGGATTGGCCCATGACTCACTATGCAGATGGAAGTGTGAAAGTGTGGCTGTGAATTGGGGCCATTTTCAGCTTACGAGCACATGGCATACTTTACGGTGTAAAATGGAGCTTGAAAACCGCGTGGTCGACACCCTATTTTCTTTGCCAATTTTTGTTGGTCCTTGGACTGGGCACACTGTCGGTGAGTTTCAGGACAATTGAATAACAAGTTTTTTCTTTGGTGGAGAGGGAATATTACCCATTTTGGACCAATTTTAGAGGATTTTCCTGAAGTTTGAAGCAAGTTCAGTATGGGTTATGGGGACCCTGATTTTCGTCAACAAGGATTACATCTGTCTCGGCTTTATGACAAGAGCCTACTCTTTCAGAAAATATATAGTTCTATGGGGGTTCTCTAATAACACGGTTGCTGTTTAGCATAAAATGAACCTGCCTACTGTTTAATTTCAGATGCCATGGCCCTTCTGTAGACTGCCCCCTATATGACAGAACAGGCACTTTCTCAGGTAACATTAAATTTGCATATCTGACTAAAAAATTTCCATCCAGAACTAATATTGTTTACTATCAAGTTGAACACAATTCAAAACAATGCTATTCACACCCAACACAGGACTGAAATTAAGCAGCACAGGGGCTTGGGCTAGAAAGGGGGGAGGGGTAACTCTTGGCATGGCCAGGAAATATCTGTTAAAAGGTGTGTAGAATTGCCAACATCCATGTTGGTGTTTTATCGGGGGGAGGGAGGGAGGGGGGTTCAATTGTCCCAGGAATTTTTCAAAAGTTTTAGTGTCTCAGAATAATTCCTCTGGGACCATTAAAACAGCCCTCCCCCCCCCCCCCCTCCCCATAAAACCAGCATTGGAGTTGGCAATACTATACTATACACAATGTAACAGATATTCCCCTGTCATGCTAAGAGTTATCCACCCCTCCCCCCCCCCTTCTAGCCCAAGCCCCTGTGCTGGTTTCTAATTCCAGTCCTGTGTTGGGTGTGAATATCATTGTTTTGAATTGTGTTCAACATAATTGTAAACAATATTAGTACTGAATGCAAAATTTTCAGTCAGATATATTCAAATTTGACATAGCGGTCTAGCCTGACAAAATGGCGTCGCAAAAACTGTCAAAATATGAATGGGGTAGGGGAAAGGTATCGCTCTGTTTTATCTTAATATGACTTTCAACCATTGAGTGTCATATATCATTATACTTGTACAGACCCATAGATTGAAAAGAGTAGATAAAAAAAAATCCACAAAAAGTACCCTTCACTTAAAGGCCTCAGTCCACAGTTGCGGATTTTTGGTCCCCCTCAAATTCTTTGAAATTAAAATTCGACCAGGTTTGACCCCATGAGAATTTTGTTGGCTTTTTGTTTATTGATATTTGTGATATCATTCAGTTGACTAGTTGATTTGCTTCAAATCAGTACATGGTATTTTGCCAGTAGGATTGGCCCATGCCTCACTATGCAGATGGAAGTGTGAAAGTGTGGCTGTGAATTGGGGCCATTTTCAACTTACGAGCACATGGCATACTTTACGGTGTAAAATTGAGCTTGAAAACCGCCTGGACAACACCCTATTTTCTTTGCCAATTTTTGTTGGTCCTTGGACTGGGCACACTGTCGGTGAATTTCAGGACAATCGATTGTCAAGTTTTTTCTTTGGTGGAGGGGGAATATTACCCATTTTGGACCAATTTTAGAGGATTTTCCTGAAGTTTGAAGCAAGTTCAGTATGGGCTATGGGGACCCTGATTTTCGTCAACAAGGCTTACATCTGTCTCGGCTTTATGACAAGAGCCTACTCTTTCAGAAAATATATAGTTCTATGGGGGTTCTCTAATAACACGGTTGCTGTTTAGCATAAAATGAACCTGCCTACTGTTTAATTTCAGATGCCATGGCCCTTCTGTAGACTGCACCCTTAGGTGTCGAGAATCCATCGTATTCTCGGGTCTGAATGTTAGGTGTCGAGAATCCACCGTATTCTCGGGTCTGAATGTTAGGTGTCGAGAATCCACCGTATTCTCGGGTCTGAATGTTAGGTGCCGAGAATCCATCGTATTCTCGGGTCTGAATGTTAGGTGTCGAGAATCCACCGTATTCTCGGGTCTGAATGTTAGGTGTCGAGAATCCACCGTATTCTCGGGTCTGAATGTTAGGTGTCGAGAATCCATCGTATTCTCGCGTCTGAATGTTAGGTGTCGAGAATCCAACGTATTCTCGGGTCTGAATGTTAGGTGTCGAGAATCCACCGTATTCTCGGGTCTGAATGTTAGGTGTCGAGAATCCACCGTATTCTCGCGTCTGAATGTTAGGTGTCGAGAATCCACCGTATTCTCGGGTCTGAATGTTAGGTGTCGAGAATCCACCGTATTCTCGGGTCTGAATGTTAGGTGTCGAGAATCCACTGTATTCTCGGGTCTGAATGTTAGGTGTCGAGAATCCACCGTATTCTCGGGTCTGAATGTTAGGTGTCGAGAATCCACCGTATTCTCGGGTCTGAATGTTAGGTGTCGAGAATCCATTGTATTCTCGGGTCTGAATGTTAGGTGTCGAGAATCCACCGTATTCTCGGGTCTGAATGTTAGGTGTCGAGAATCCATCGTATTCTCGGGTCTGAATGTTAGGTGTCGAGAATCCACCGTATTCTCGGGTCTGAATGTTAGGTGTCGAGAATCCATTGTATTCTCGGGTCTGAATGTTAGGTGTCGAGAATCCACCGTATTCTCGGGTCTGAATGTTAGGTGTCGAGAATCCACCGTATTCTCGGGTCTGAATGTTGGGTGTCGAGAATCCACCGTATTCTCGGGTCTGAATGTTAGGTGTCGAGAATCCATCGCATTCTCGGATCTGAATGTTGATTGTCGAGAATCCACGTATTCTCGGGTCTGAATGTTAGGTGTCGAGAATCCACCGTATTCTCCGGGTCTGAATGTTAGGTGTCGAGAATCCACCGTATTCTCGCGTCTGAATGTTAGGTGTCGAGAATCCACCGTATTCTCGGGTCTGAATGTTAGGTGTCGAGAATCCATCATATTCTCGGATCTGAATGTTAGGTGTCGAGAATCCACCGTATTCTCGGGTCTGAATGTTAGGTGTCGAGAATCCACCGTATTCTCGGGTCTGAATGTTAGGTGTCGAGAATCCATCGTATTCTCAGGTCTGAATGTTAGGTGTCGAGAATCCACCGTATTCTCGGGTCTGAATGTTAGGTGTCGAGAATCCACCGTATTCTCGGGTCTACTGAATGTTGGAGTGGAGAATCCACCGTATTCTCAGTCTGAATGTTAGGTGTCGAGTCACCGTATTCTCGGGTTACAGATGTTAGGTAATCGAGAATCCATCGTATTCCGAGTCTAGATATTTAGGCCAATGAAATCCACCGCGTATTCTCGGAGTCACAGATATTAGGTGTCGAGAATCAATTGTATTCTCGAGATTCTGGAATGTTAGGTGTCGAGAAACCTTGTATTCTCGAGGTCTGAATGTTAGGTGTCGAGAATCCATCGTATTCTCGCGTCTGAATGTTAGGTGTCGAGAATCCACCGTATTCTCGGGTCTGAATGTTAGGTGTCGAGAATCCACCGTATTCTCGGGTCTGAATGTTAGGTGTCGAGAATCCATCGTATTCTCGGGTCTGAATGTTAGGTGTCGAGAACCCACCGTATTCTCGGGTCTGAATGTTAGGTGTCGAGAATCCACCGTATTCTCGGGTCTGAATGTTAGGTGTCGAGAGTCCACCGTATTCTCGGGTCTGAATGTTAGGTGTCGAGAATCCACCGTATTCTCGGGTCTGAATGTTAGGTGTCGAGAATCAATTGTATTCTCGGGTCTGAATGTTAGGTATCGAGAAACCACCGTATTCTCGGGTCTGAATGTTAGGTGTCGAGAATCCACCGTATTCTCGGGTCTGAATGTTGGGTGTCGAGAATCCACCGTATTCTCGGGTCTGAATGTTAGGTGTCGAGAATCCATCGTTTTCTCGGATCTGAATGTTAGGTGTCGAGAATCCACCGTATTCTCGGGTCTGAATGTTAGGTGTCGAGAATCCACCGTATTCTCGGGTCTGAATGTTAGGTGTCGAGAATCCACCGTATTCTCGGGTCTGAATGTTAGGTGTCGAGAATCCACCGTATTCTCGCGTCTGAATGTTAGGTGTCGAGAATCCACCGTATTCTCGGGTCTGAATGTTAGGTGTCGAATCCACCGTATTCTCACGAGTCTGAATGTTAGGTGTCGAGTCCACCGTATTCTCGGGTCTGAATGTTTAGGTGTCGAGAATCCACCGTATTCTCAGGTCTGAATGTTAGGTGTCAGGAATCCACCGTATTCTCGGGTCTGAATGTTAGGTGTCGAGAATCCATTGTATTCTCGGGTCTGAATGTTAGGTGTCGAGAATCCACCGTATTCTCGGGTCTGAATGTTAGGTGTCGAGAATCTATCGTATTCTCGGGTCTGAATGTTAGGTGTCGAGAATCCACCGTATTCTCGGGTCTGAATGTTAGGTGTCGAGAATCCATTGTATTCTCGGGTCTGAATGTTAGGTGTCGAGAATCCACCGTATTCTCGGGTCTGAATGTTAGGTGTCGAGAATCCACCGTATTCTCGGGTCTGAATGTTGGGTGTCGAGAATCCACCGTATTCTCGGGTCTGAATGTTAGGTGTCGAGAATCCATCGTATTCTCGGATCTGAATGTTAGGTGTCGAGAATCCACCGTATTCTCGGGTCTGAATGTTAGGTGTCGAGAATCCACCGTATTCTCGGGTCTGAATGTTAGGTGTCGAGAATCCACCGTATTCTCGGGTCTGAATGTTAGGTGTCGAGAATCCACCGTATTCTCGCGTCTGAATGTTAGGTGTCGAGAATCCACCGTATTCTCGGGTCTGAATGTTAGGTGTCGAGAATCCACCGTATTCTCGCGTCTGAATGTTAGGTGTCGAGAATCCACCGTATTCTCGGGTCTGAATGTTAGGTGTCGAGAATCCATCGTATTCTCGGGTCTGAATGTTAGGTGTCGAGAATCCACCATATTCTCGGGTCTGAATGTTAGGTGTCGAGAATCCACCGTATTCTCGGGTCTGAATGTTAGGTGTCGAGAATCCACCGTATTCTCGGGTCTGAATGTTAGGTGCCGAGAATCCATCGTATTCTCGGGTCTGAATGTTAGGTGTCAAGAATCCACCGTATTCTCGGGTCTGAATGTTAGGTGTCGAGAATCCACCGTATTCTCGGGTCTGAATGTTGAGTGTCGAGAATCCAATTGTATTCTCGAGTCTGAATGTTTAGGTATCGAGAAACTACCGTATTCTCGGGTCACAGTGTTAGGTAATCGAGAATCACCGTATTCTCAGCGTTCTGGAATATTGGAGTGAGGCCTTTTGTATTCTCAAGATTGAATGTTAGGTGTCGAAATCCATCATTTTCTCGAATCCCTGAAATGTTAATCTCCCAAAGCAATAAATCCATGTATTTACCGAGGTCTGAATGCTAGGTGTCGAGAATCCACCGTATTCTCGCGTCTGAATGTTAGGTGTCGAGAATCCACCGTATTCTCGGGTCTGAATGTTAGGTGTCGAGAATCCACCGTATTCTCGGGTCTGAATGTTAGGTGTCGAGAATCCACCGTATTCTCGGGTCTGAATGTTAGGTGTCGAGAATCCACCGTATTCTCGGGTCTGAATGTTAGGTGTCGAGAATCCATCGTATTCTCGGGTCTGAATGTTAGGTGTCGAGAATCCATCGTATTCTCGGGTCTGAATGTTAGGTGTCGAGAATCCACCGTATTCTCGGGTCTGAATGTTAGGTGTCGAGAATCCATCGTATTCTCGGGTCTGAATGTTAGGTGTCGAGAATCCACCGTATTCTCGGGTCTGAATGTTAGGTGTCGAGAATCCACCGTATTCTCGGGTCTGAATGTTAGGTGTCGAGAGTCCACCGTATTCTCGGGTCTGAATGTTAGGTGTCGAGAATCCACCGTATTCTCGGGTCTGAATGTTAGGTGTCGAGAATCCACCGTATTCTCGGAGTCACGAATGTTAGGTGGAGAATCCACCCGTATTCTCGGAGTCTGAATGTTAGGTGTCGAGAATCCATCGTATTCTCGGGTCTGAATGTTAGGTGTCGAGAACCCACCGTATTCTCGGGTCTGAATGTTAGGTGTCGAGAATCCACCGTATTCTCGGGTCTGAATGTTAGGTGTCGAGAATCCACCGTATTCTCGGGTCTGAATGTTAGGTGTCGAGAGTCCACCGTATTCTCGGGTCTGAATGTTAGGTGTCGAGAATCCACCGTTTTCTCGGGTCTGAATGTTAGGTGTCGAGAATCCATTGTATTCTCGGGTCTGAATGTTAGGTGTCGAGAATCCACCGTATTCTCGGGTCTGAATGTTAGGTGTCGAGAATCCACCGTATTCTCGGGTCTGAATGTTAAGTGTCGAGAATCCACCGTTTTCTCGAGTCTGAATGTTAGGTGTCGAGAATCCACCGTATTCTCGGGTCTGAATGTTAGGTGTCGAGAATCCATCGTATTCTCGGGTCTGAATGTTAGGTGTCGAGAATCCACCGTATTCTCGGGGGTGAATGTTAGGTGTCGAGAATCAATTATATTCTCGGGTCTGAATGTTAGGTGTCGAGAAACCACCGTATTCTCGGGTCTGAATGTTAGGTGTCGAGAATCCACCGTATTCTCGGGTCTGAATGTTGGGTGTCGAGAATCCACCGTATTCTCGGGTCTGAATGTTAGGTGTCGAGAATCCATCGTTTTCTCGGATCTGAATGTTAGGTGTCGAGAATCCACCGTATTCTCGGGTCTGAATGTTAGGTGTCGAGAATCCACCGTATTCTCGGGTCTGAATGCTAGGTGTCGAGAATCCACCGTATTCTCGCGTCTGAATGTTAGGTGTCGAGAATCCACCGTATTCTCGGGTCTGAATGTTAGGTGTCGAGAATCCACCGTATTCTCGCGTCTGAATGTTAGGTGTCGAGAATCCACCGTATTCTCGGGTCTGAATGTTAGGTGTCGAGAATCCATCGTATTCTCGGGTCTGAATGTTAGGTGTCGAGAATCCACCGTATTCTCGGGTCTGAATGCTAGGTGTCGAGAATCCACCGTATTCTCGGGTCTGAATGTTAGGTGTCGAGAATCCACCGTATTCTCGCGTCTGAATGTTAGGTGTCGAGAATCCACCGTTTTCTCGGGTCTGAATGTTAGGTGTCGAGAATCCACCGTATTCTCGGGTCTGAATGTTAGGTGTCGAGAATCCACCGTATTCTCGGGTCTGAATGTTAGGTGTCGAGAATCCACCGTATTCTCGGGTCTGAATGTTAGGTGTCGAGAATCCACCGTATTCTCGGGTCTGAATGTTAGATGTCGAGAATCCATCGTATTCTCGGGTCTGAATGTTAGGTGTCGAGAATCCACCGTATTCTCGGGTCTGAATGTTAGGTGTCGAGAATCCACCGTATTCTCGGGTCTGAATGTTAGGTGTCGAGAGTCCACCGTATTCTCGGGTCTGAATGTTAGGTGTCGAGAATCCACCGTATTCTCGGGTCTGAATGTTAGGTGTCGAGAATCCATTGTATTCTCGGGTCTGAATGTTAGGTGTCGAGAATCCACCGTATTCTCGGGTCTGAATGTTAGGTGTCGAGAATCCACCGTATTCTCGGGTCTGAATGTTAGGTGTCGAGAATCCACCGTATTCTCGGGTCTGAATGCTAGGTGTCGAGAATCCACCGTATTCTCGCGTCTGAATGTTAGGTGTCGAGAATTCACCGTATTCTCGGGTCTGAATGTTAGGTGTCGAGAATCCACCGTATTCTCGGGTCTGAATGTTAGGTGTCGAGAATCCACCGTATTCTCGGGTCTGAATGTTAGGTGTCGAGAATCCATCGTATTCTCGGGTCTGAATGTTAGGTGTCGAGAAACCACCGTATTCTCGGGTCTGAATGTTAGGTGTCGAGAATCCACCGTATTCTCGGGTCTGAATGTTAGGTGTCGAGAATCCACCGTATTCTCGGGTCTGAATGTTAGGTGTCGAGAATCCACCGTATTCTCGGGTCTGAATGTTAGGTGTCGAGAATCCACCGTATTCTCGGGTCTGAATGTTAGGTGTCGAGAATCCACCGTATTCTCGGGTCTGAATGTTAGGTGTCGAGAATCCACCGTATTCTCGGGTCTGAATGTTAGGTGTCGAGAATCCACCGTATTCTCGGGTCTGAATGTTAGGTGTCGAGAATCCACCGTATTCTCGGGTCTGAATGTTAGGTGTCGAGAATCCACCGTATTCTCGGGTCTGAATGTTAGGTGTCGAGAATCCACCGTATTCTCGGGTCTGAATGTTAGGTGTCGAGAATCCACCGTATTCTCGGGTCTGAATGTTAGGTGTCGAGAATCCATCGTATTCTCGGGTCTGAATGTTAGGTGTCGAGAATCCACCGTATTCTCGGGTCTGAATGTTAGGTGTCGAGAATCCATTGTATTCTCGGGTCTGAATGTTAGGTGTCGAGAATCCACCGTATTCTCGGGTCTGAATGTTAGGTGTCGGAATCCACCGTATTCTCGGGTCTGAATGTTAGGTGTCGAGAATCCACCGTATTCTCGGGTCTGAATGTTAGGTGTCGAGAATCCATTGTATTCTCGGGTCTGAATGTTAGGTGTCGAGAATCCACCGTATTCTCGGGTCTGAATGTTAGGTGTCGAGAATCCACCGTATTCTCGGGTCTGAATGTTGGGTGTCGAGAATCCACCGTATTCTCGGGTCTGAATGTTAGGTGTCGAGAATCCATCGTATTCTCGGATCTGAATGTTAGGTGTCGAGAATCCACCGTATTCTCGGGTCTGAATGTTAGGTGTCGAGAATCCACCGTATTCTCGGGTCTGAATGTTAGGTGTCGAGAATCCACCGTATTCTCGGGTCTGAATGTTAGGTGTCGAGAATCCACAGTATTCTCGGGTCTGAATGTTAGGTGTCGAGAATCCACCGTTTTCTCGGGTTTGAATGTTAAGTGTCGAGAATCCACCGTTTTCTCGAGTCTGAATGTTAGGTGTCGAGAATCCACCGTATTCTCGGGTCTGAATGTTAGGTGTCGAGAATCCATCGTATTCTCGGGTCTGAATGTTAGGTGTCGAGAAGCCACCGTATTCTCGGGTCTGAATGTTAGGTGTCGAGAATCCACCGTATTCTCGGGTCTGAATGTTAGGTGTCGAGAATCCATTGTATTCTCGGGTCTGAATGTTAGGTGTCGAGAATCCACCGTATTCTCGGGTCTGAATGTTAGGTGTCAAGAATCCATTGTATTCTCGGGTCTGAATGTTAGGTGTCGAGAATCCACCGTATTCTCGTGTCTGAATGTTAGGTGTCGAGAATCCACCGTATTCTCGGGTCTGAAAGTTGGGTGTCGAGAATCCACCGTATTCTCGGGTCTGAATGTTAGGTGTCGAGAATCCATCGTATTCTCGGGTCTGAATGTTAGGTGTCGAGAATCCACCGTATTCTCGGGTCTGAATGTTGGGTGTCGAGAATCCACCGTATTCTCGGGTCTGAATGTTAGGTGTCGAGAATCCATCGTATTCTCGGATCTGAATGTTAGGTGTCGAGAATCCACCGTATTCTCGGGTCTGAATGTTAGGTGTCGAGAATCCATCGTATTCTCGGGTCTGAATGTTAGGTGTCGAGAATCCACCGTATTCTCGCGTCTGAATGTTAGGTGTCGAGAATCCACCGTATTCTCGGGTCTGAATGTTAGGTGTCGAGAATCCATCGTATTCTCGGGTCTGAATGTTAGGTGTCGAGAATCCACCGTATTCTCGGGTCTGAATGTTAGGTGTTGAGAATCCACCGTATTCTCGGGTCTGAATGTTAGGTGTCGAGAATCCACCGTATTCTCGGGTCTGAATGTTAGGTGTCGAGAATCCATCGTATTCTCGGGTCTGAATGTTAGGTGTCGAGAATCCACCATATTCTCGGGTCTGAATGTTAGGTGTGGAGAATCCACCGTATTCTCGGGTCTGAATGTTAGGTGTCGAGAATCCACCGTATTCTCGGGTCTGAATGTTAGGTGTCGAGAATCCATCGTATTCTCGGGTCTGAATGTTAGGTGTCGAGAATCCACTGTATTCTCGGGTCTGAATGTTAGGTGTC
>JAVTVY010028074.1:0-107523 GCA_036873755.1 Hanleya hanleyi | reverse complement strand
CGCCATTCGGCTCTTTACGCCATTCGGCTCTTTACTGCTCTTTACTGCCATTCGGCTCTTTACTGCCATTCGGCTCTTTACTGCCATTCGGCTCTTTACACCATTCGGCTCTTTACACCATTCGGCTGTTCGCTGCCATTCAGACTGATTGCTGCCAGTCAGCTGTTCTTCACATTAGAAACCAGAGCAATAAAATATATTCAACTACCATTTGCTGA
Source organism: Hanleya hanleyi (assembly GCA_036873755.1). NCBI lineage: Eukaryota > Metazoa > Mollusca > Polyplacophora > Lepidopleurida > Hanleyidae > Hanleya > Hanleya hanleyi. The sequence continues at coordinate 107,305 of JAVTVY010028074.1, read as the reverse complement.
CAGATGCCATTCGGCAGCCATTCATCCTGAAAGAATTAAGAAGTCCATGCAGATCTATTCAAATGCTCCATCACTATTTGCATGATTTCTTTACTTTATTTCTACAAGGGACCTTGTCAAAATGAAATATATAACTGACTGCCATACGGCCGTTATTGCCAATTATCTGCCCTTTAGTACTTAAGAAAATAAAGGAACTCCTCCGCCCTTCAACACATTAGAAAACAACAAATCCCTTCTACTGCGAAGATAAAAATGTAGATCTTCCAAAAATTTTCCCCAGGTTTAAGCTTACTTCGAATAGAACAATCACTAATAAATTAATAACACAAAAATAATTTTTTTTTTTTTTTTTTTTTTTTTTTTTTTTGGAAACGCTTGGGTAGCCAAACAGCAGCAAAGATCAATCCGACTTTAATAGTACCACAACAAACAAATTAGCTTTTCTAAACTCATACTCGGTTAATCCTTCCATACTTATTAACGAAAACGACAACGCGGAACAAAACAGCGCAAGTTGCTGTATATTTAATCAATATAATAAAAGAATTTTCAACTTGTTCTTAATTCAACGTCACATGGTCTGTCTAAACCAGCAAGGAAGCAGACTTCAAAATATAAGGTCCTACTCAATACCATAAAAAAAGAGTGCGATTTAACATCACATTCAGCAATAAGGTAAGTAATCAATCTTGAAGTGGCAGACCACACAAAAGACCTGTTTCATACAGTTTATTTATATATATATATATATTTTGTAATAAACAGCTCCCAAATACTTAAAATCAAATCTTTCCACATTGATTAAAAGATTTTCTAAACTGGCTGCAATAAAAAGAATCTCCCACTTAAAACCTATACAGCTGATCAAGATAGTCTACAAACATGAATTATCACCAGTATCCCCCAAACTGTACTGGCGGTCATTATTTGGTAACATTCACTACGAACATTTAATGTGAAGTATTACAAGCCGAGAGCATGGCTCTCGGAACACTGAGAAGTACCGGCTAGACGGCAACACTGCCAAGTACTGGCGAATAGAAGGCAAAGCCTTCAAAACCTATCATTTAACAGCTTTGAACACAGTCACTACTCTTCTCAAAGGCGACCAACCAGATCGCACAATTGCTGCAATAGTTCACCAAATCACAGATAATGAAATACAACCGAGAAGAACACCAATTATAAAGAGGACCATGAAGTATACTTCATCCACTATAGCGGCATTGCCCAGGGGTTATTACCTTAGCACTAGAACATAAAATAGCGATTTCTTCTTTAAAGTTTTTATCCGGAAATTCAATATAATGGCAGAAAAATAGGATCGCAAGGCCTACGCTTTACGTGGACCAGTCTTCCATACAACGCGTTGGGGACTAGCAGCAAAATAATAGCTACGGTACGAGATTTCTTACTGGCGACATTTATTATTGCTTACGACGATCGTCGAAAATAAACCCAACTTTGACCAACAGGTTGATCCTTCTACGCAATCGGGTCTATATGAAACAAAAACAAATAGATCTGTCAAAATACTAATGAGAAAAAACCAGAGCATCGATCCTATTCTAATAGATCCTATTCAGACAATTTTCCATTTAAAACCACAGGAAATAAAATCCTAAGTGGCAAAATTGCAGAAGGTGTTAAACGCACAGCGCAAAGGATTATAACTGGATCAAATTTTATCTGCCTAACAGTAGTAGGCATTTCACCCATAGTATCGACAATATTGGTTACAGAAATCGCATAAATCAGGTTATGGATAGATTATATATAAAATCTCTAGTACACAACTGACAACATGTCACGCTCAACTAGCATAGCACCAGGTTGCAGGTCGGATCTAAATAGAAACACTGCAATCCGTCTGGCACATGGTTGGCAAAAGGCCTATTTTTGCCGAATGTCGTGGAATTTAATGGTCGATAATATGACCCACAAGACTATACGCAACACTACATTATGCAGACTAAGCAAAAACATTACAGAATGAAATCATGCGAACAATAAGTTTACTTATCGGATCAAACGATCGCTGGTAACAGGGCTTAGCCACCATGTAAAGTTATCGGTACAGGAAACATCCTCCTCTCCTGGAGCGGCCTTCACGTAATGCTGTTCAGTACAGTCTGCCAAAAAGGAAAATGGTTTATGTAAGGCGACGTTAAATTTCACTATCAACATCCAAATGACAATACACAAAACAAGAGAAAATTAATGGAATCACTAGGTCATACTGTGAGCTAGATAGATTGGCTAGAAATGGATCAATATAAAGTAATCACCAGGTAATCTTAACAAGAACTTAGCCAAATCCATTACCATATTACATATTCGACGTTAGACACAGGAAACAAACTGCTAAGTTAGCCGATATAACATGAGCATGAATTGGAAAAATTAACGAAACATAATCAGTCTAATAACACAAATGGGCAAGGCTTTGGTGTAAGACCTCCCATTGAAAAGGTAATATCCTGGACAAAAGACTGGCAATACAACTTGCAGCAGATCCTTTGTCAATTATATTTCGTGAGTCTTACACCAAATCGTTGCCCACAAATGCTTAGAATCCAAACCATAAAAGAAAGAAGCCGTAATAAGAGAAATACTTATCCATATTTTGCGAGCAGCGATGAATTTTCTCAGTTCAATAAACGACATCAGAAAGGGCTCCTGTAGGCAAGTATATTCGCTCCCCAGTGGGCCAGTCACGATGGAAAATCAACGGGTATGTTACCGGTATATAGAGATTTCATAGTGTAAACGTGGACAAACACAGACAGAAGTGAATAAATGGTAAACCAGTACGCGCGGTCGGAGCTGGCTGGGCTTCGATGAAGATCACATTCACACAAGTCTCTTTTATATGTTATCTCTTCACCACCTAACCTCATTTGCATATTGTACATTAGCATGACATACTCAGTCATATTAGCCTATTCTTATTCCACGGAGCCTACACACGCATTAGCATATCAATTCGAGCTCCGTACCAATAATAAATATATTACATGGTCAACTGGAGCGAAAAACCCACAGAAGCAAATAGTCAACTTTGGATGGTCTTATGGTTGATACAATTTTCAATTCAATTCTTTTATTGCTCGACTCCGTCACATATAGAGTATGGCAAATGACATAATAATACCAAAACATTATAAAATACAATTGATACAGTGATAAAGTCTGTTACTGTTGCAATATAGTTTTTGTGAAAAGAAGATAGAATCAGGCATATTCAGCTGGGTTTGGGATTGATCTGTTCCTTCCTATATATGTACATATTGTGTATGTACAGTGCTAGTTTAGCATGTTCTGATGGAGGGTTGAACAATTTGTATGAACTTATCCGTTAATTTATTTATACACAGTGAGAAAGTAGATTTATCTCCTTTTTGCTCCTGTCGCAAAGCATTCCGCATCGATTTAATCGTCGGATTACCTTTGATGTTACAACAAGTTTATTTGAATAAAGGTGAGCTTCAGCAGCTGTAGTTCTAAATTAGAATTACAACACATATAAGGGAAGTGGGAAGAGGTGCCGACATACTGACTGCGTCACATGACTTCACAGAATAGTCTTCTGGTAAACCTATTCTAAAGCACATACCAAGAATCTAACGATTCGTGATATGTGTTGTATCTCAGGTACGCTTTTATTGTACTTGAAGCCCTGGTTCTCTGAATACGTGGTTATTTCATTTTCTCCACATTGGAGAGGGTTCGAACATTGTTTTAGCAAATACATCAAACATTCAATGACTGGTACTCGGTGCGCTGACATCAAAGTGACGTTAAACATTCGACGAATTTTGGACTATTTCTCTAAAGTTTCTATTCAGTGCACTCAATATGCGAATTTATTAGTTAATTGTACTGTATATTATTACTCTCGTTATATTATCCAATTCCCTTGTGCTTTGAGAACAGAAAATGTTCAATATAGAAAGAAATTATAAAATTCCAAATATACTCGGCTCATGTCCGCCATTTTGAATTTATTAATGAGACTGCGCTCAAGAAAATATGTAAATATATGACCAGTGGTAAGCCAGATATGATGGTTATACGGGACGAATTGGTCAGGAATCATTTTTGTATGGTTCTGAAACTAAGTGGCATGTTCACAAGAATTGGCATGGTATAAGAATAGATTTATTTCAAGTCATTTTTGATTGCCAGTTTGAGACTTTCATAGTAAATATATATTTTTTTTTCTGGTAACACAAATTTTCGTAATCAGAAGGGACGAATTGATATAAAACATCTACTCATTTGTAGCAGAAATTGCCTCTGGGTGCTAGAATTTCCAAAATCGCCACCTGTCTGTAGGCATTTCCCATCTCCATATGGTTTAATGCCTCACGGCATTCTCTGTATGAGATAGCACCCTCAACTTTACATTACGTACCGTCCGGCCCGTCTTCGATTTCAATTCCGCCAGAATTTCAACCGTATCAAAAATTTAGATTCCATCACTCCTTTCAACTTTCGAGAGAGTCTAGATATTCCTGTTTTCCGGTTGACAAAATGTGATGAACTTTTTACTCCATTTTTATACCAGTTTGCTTTGGATCTAATGCTAATTCCCTCAATCCGTTTGTATCTTATTGCTTCGAATTTGAGCGTAGCTGCATCCCTCGAAGTTTTTAATGTACTATTCATGTCTTCTTCCAATTTATCATCGCCTAATTCACTTCCTTGGTTTGAAATGTTTTCTTCTACTCTCTCTCCCGCTAAGGAATCGATTTTATATTTCCTTATTGAATATCTAATACTCACAGTTCTAATTTTTACAAAAAAAAGAAAAAAGAAAAAGAATTGTGATCGTTCATTGGTAAAGCCATTGGAAAATAACCATCAAAATCTCCAGATGAACGTCTTCTACATCATTTACAAGGTGATTGTTGAACTTCCAGTATCCCATATAAAACAAACACGTTGGCCAATCGTTGATTAGTGTCAACGGATTATTGCTCGGTGGACCAACGTTATGTGTAAGTCGGGTCGTATTTACCAGATACTTGCTGTTATTTATTCTCGTCAATATCAAGAGGAATAGTAGCGATATTCTCAGCAGAGAGAATCAGCAGTTATGGGCTCAAGCCGGAATGATTCATGTAGGAGTAGTGATACCCGAGGCGAAATAATCCCATAGACCTCTTCATGGACAACAGCTATCCTTGATTAATGATGCTACAATGTAAAGAAGCCACATGCATAAACTTATCATTCGATACCAGGAATTGTCATTTTGAGGGTTCATGTACCCATATCCATAATCTTTCCGGAAAATATACACAACACTGCACATGATTCCTTAACAAATGACCAATTAATCAAGCCGACTGTCTGAAACTTCACTTTTTACAACACAAAAATTGAAACTGAGGGATATTCTTTCCCCTTTTTGCATTTTTAATGTCGCACTTTATTGTGATGCAAGTCTTTAATACCAATTGCAGACCTCTGGCGCCTTATGCACCTTCCAACGTTTGGATTTACACATGCAACCCTCTCCAGATATCTGATATATTTAGATTATATTTTCTTCTAAAACTGTCAATCTTGCATTCTGGTTGTTTAAATGGATATAATTATCAGTATCTTGGCGAAAATTCCAATCTCCCCGCATAATTATGCTTTCACTTTCAAAACAGGTTTATTTCACGGAATAAGTTTGTGTAATAGGTTATCAGAATTTGGACCGTAAATGTTTAATATTGTTAATTGTGTGTCTTCAATTGAAATGTCCACGATAATGTATCTCCCATTACGTATATTTCTCTGTTTCAGGTAAGCTGACTTCAATATTACCTATAAATAAAACCACTACCTCTACGCTATTTGTCGTACGCACTCAAATGACCCTGGGATTTTCAACTTTCATAGATTTTAGATTGAAATCCAGGACAGATTCCGTGAATTCAGTGGTCAAGTCGCTAAAATCCAGAATTTGTGTCTCTGAATGGAGTCTTCTCGCTGTGGATAATCGCTATATAAATGACGCAGTGAAGGATATATATCCACCTTGGATTTGAAGGAAACTACAGATAATCCTACAGGCACATCGTATTTAGATCTCTACCTCTATAAAAATGAAGCGGGCATTCTCTCTCGTCGACTTTATGACATAAGAGATGATTACAATTTCGACATCGTAAACTATCCCTTTCTGGATAGTAATATTCCAGTGGGACCTGCATATGGCGTATACATATCTCGCTTAGTAGCATTTGCTAGATCCTGTGTTAAATGTGATGATTTTAATCAACGTCACAAACATTGTTGCAGAAACTTATAAAACAGGGCTATTCCACCAAGCGCCTCCACTCAAAGTTTCTCAAATTTGGCGATACATATCGCATGCTGATAGCAAAATACGAACGTAGCGTGCAAGATCTATGGTGCTACGTTTCGTAACATGTGTCTAATTCCGCTTAACCCGGGGCTAGGGGCCGTATGAGCCCATGAACTTCAAGATCCTCATGGTACTCATATGAACAGTCACAATCAAAGCGTGACTGAGGTACATTATTTTTAGATGACGACTCTATAACGAATATTATGGATTAAGAATACTGATCAGCGATACGGATTTGATATTTTGATATTTTGGAACATCATGATGTCTTGCCGGTATCATTGAAAACTGTTGACCGCTTCTCTCTTGCAGGAAACAAGCCTATGTTTATGTATACTTTTGTCTTTTTGAATTTGGTGCTAATACTGTTATATGGAAATGGAATAGGTCTTTGGATTATGGACGCGGATATTCTCTAATGGACGACGGCTGGATTATGAATGACGGACTAGACGCTTGTAATCAGGTACGCTTTTATTGCCTCAGGTACAATGATAACCGCCTTATAAAATTGCTTGGTTTTGATTAACTTGAAAGATTGGAATGAAAACGATTCTCCAAAAATGAACAGCAATTGTCAATAACACAAATTCCAAATGACCTCACATGGCTGCCGTCTCGAATTTAGCCATGCTATTTTATGTAGTTAAGTACGTGATGCACAACAATGCACGCTGAATGGTACACTATGAAGCGGTAAATGCCCCAGTTGGACAAATGATTACATTGGTGCAGCTGAGGTAAGCGATTCCCCGAATGAAATGGAAAACGGTAAAACATTTTGGTTTTAGTGAACAGCCATTGTGAATTTGATTACGGTACTTCTTGTGAAAGACTATATAGATAGGGTCAAAACGAGCTCCAGATGTGGAGCAGTTAAATGTGATGTGGAGCAGTTAAATTTAAAAATTAAACTTTCGTACAAAATAATATACAAATGCAGAGAAAAATGTGTCGCAAAACAGGCATTTTCGTTTGACCCCACTGAAATCCACCAAGATGTACGATGTAACTAGTTTTAAGATAAACCCAAAATGATCGGCCCTGAGGTTGGAACGTTATGTGGTGGCATTTCGCAAGAGTTGGCGATGAAAACCATGAAATACTGGATAGACAACTATCTTAATCCAAAGGAGTAACTTTTTTCAATTCATTCAATCTGGTATTCAACTCAAAGTCGAGAACAATACCTTTGAATTTGGCGACAAAAATACACCCAAATAAAGGAAACGACAATGGGCACGAAATTTGTCCCAGCCTATGCAACTTTAGTGCTGTCTTCCTTTAAACACAATACTATTTTTAAGTTGAACACCAATTTGGAACGGAAGTGAAAGACGAAACATTAAATGTTTCCTTGACTGCTTTGTGATTTAGGACACAGAATGCAGTAGCTTTGATAGTTTCTATATCCTTAACGGTTTTGATGCAAATGTAAAATTCACTGTAAAGCAAAATACAGATTTTCTTCTACACATCTTACTCAAACGTGGAAACAACCAAATTAGCATAGATATTTCTACGAACCTGCAGATACTAAACAATATCTGTACTTTAAATGGTAACACCCACGTCACACAAAAAATCTGATCTTAGCCCGACGAATTTGCACCATTGTAAGACAGCCAGAGCTGTTGAAGAGGCCAAAGCAGAGTTTTCCCCAGATCAAACCCATCTATAGTAGGTGATAACAAAAAACAACATTTTATGACTGATAGCTAGATGTCATGAATATGGAATCAACGACTCGTACTCCAAATTATCGCAGAAAATGACGAAACTTTAACTTCATCCCTTTGTACACATGCACATTCATAGGGACAGTTATTCGGAATGATGTATATTTCAGCGTTTTTGTCCTTAGTATACCTAGAAAGAGAAAGATTAAATAGCATCCATATACACAACCTTGCCCTCCTATATGGTAAACCCCTGGGAAAAAATAACAAGGGTCTGTTACATAATTCTCCCCTTGGATACCACATACTAATTACAGATCAATTATAAAGTAGCGACAAAGGAAAAGCATGTTCATTTCCGACTGAACAGAGAAGCATGTATACCAATAATTTTCTGTCAGGGCCCCGAACAATACCCACATGGTAGAAGAGAATGGTAAATTATTCTTGACGTGAATCTTCGAAGCTCGACTATATATACACATGCGGATTTAGCAGGTGATGAAAACACTTTGTATGAGATGTGAAGACATCGTTACCACACAACACACGCGACAAAGAACTACACCATAAATACTCAGTTTAATCTGCAATATGCTGAAATACTGGCATCGGTTGGCCAATACTCATGAAAACACTCTGATTCGTGATGCTTATGCTTTCTCTGTCTCCATGGATGCTCAGAACAAAAGAACTTGGGTGACTGATATCAAATGTATATTGTCTTACCTAAAACTTGAACATTTGTTCAAAGTACAGAACCTGTCTGCTGGTGAACTTGTATCAAAGGCTACCAAACGGTTTAATTCATTTTTTTCTAATTGGTAGTCAACCCAATTAGCGGATGACAGAACACATGTTATTAGTGGAAACAAACGACGTACATACAGATTATTTAAGCAGAGATTTATTTATGAACCATATATAGATGCACTACAATATAACCATCGTGCTTCCTTGTGTAAATTAAGAACCAGTAGTCATCGTTTGCAAATAGAAATTGATCGATATGGTAAACATGATAGAGTTCCCCCGGAGAAAAGGTTCTGTACACTGTAATTCGGGTCATGTTGAAGATGAATTTCACTTTATCATGGAATGTAGTCTGTATTCAACCCTTAGGTATCAGTTCTTGTCTGCTGTTGAAAGCAGCAACAAAGTATTTTTACAGCTTAGTCCGCAAAACAAATTTATATGGCTGTTATCTTGTGAAGATCTTGGCAAATTTTGGCAAATTTGTCCATGAAGCAATGGAGCTTCGTAAAACAAAAGTGTAGCTTATAACAAGAGTAGACTGTATAGGTCTATATATCTTTATTCAAACGCCATTGGAACATTCTTCCACAATTTTGTACATTAAGACAGCTTTTGTACATGTATATACATGAATCGGTATCCAGTTTGATTTCCCTTGTGAATTCAATGTGTTTTTCTTCTTTAAAGTTGAAACTACAAGTTTTGTTCGAAATTTCATGTTGTATTAATGGTAACTCCATTACGTGGGTTCCTGTTTCGTTATGACCATGTTACGGTCACTGGGAATTATTCCTGGTTTGTTAGCTCATCTCAATCATTGTAAATCAATACAAGAGTTATCTCCCGTGTAGTAAATTGTATCTGCCCTGATTGGGCGCTGTGATCAGCATAATAAAAACCTTACCTTACCTTACCATATATTTCAAATATAAATAAAAAATCAATACTAAAAATCATTAACTTTGAGCTGAGCACAAATATTTCAACAAACACAAACACAATTGAGCGCACATACTGAATGAATACGCGTACATTGAAGACGAGCCCCTTTGAAAGCATAGTAATGGGAAGAGATCCACCATTGCAAATTGCCTATGTGTTTTCGCATATACGTGAGGGAGCTTGGCCATTTTATATGCATGAACACGCACACAAACAATACAAGCTAGATAGAGTCGATCGAATGCGATCGAGGAGGCATCTCTTTTGTATGTTAAGTAAAGGAAACATTCATAATTTGTGAAGAGAGTAAAAACGTAAAAAACGTAAACCAATTTTAACATGGCCCCCAGGTGGTGCCACCTATAGGCAAATCAGCACAAAAACACTCCAAAAAGATAACTTGGGGGAAGGAAACCAATGTGAAAAGAATCTGTTCAGTTCTTCATAAGTTACTGTCCGGAAATGCAATTTTACCTTGGCCCACAGGTGACGCCACGTATAGGCGGATTGACACGAAAATCAATCCCAACCGAGAGCATGAGGCAAGATTCCCTGACATTGGAAATAGCAAGTTGCATCTGTTCGGTTTTACCAAAATGTTAACTTGGCCCACAGGTGGCTTTACCTATAAGCAGATCGACATGAAAAACAATCCCAAGCGAGACGTTCAGACAAGGTACCCATACACCAAATTTGGAAAGAACCCATTCAAGTTTTTAAATGTTATTGTCCGAAAACATAATTTTAAACTGGCCCCCAGGTGGCGTCACCTATATGTTGATCGGCATGAAAAGCAATGCCACGCGAGATATTAGGGTGATGTACCCACATACCAAATTTGGAAAGTATCGGTCCAGATTTTCAAATGTCATTGTCTGGAAACACTTTTAACTTAGCCTTCAGGTGGCGCCACCTTTACTCGAATCGACACGAAAACAATCTCAATCCAGATCTTGAGGCTAGATACCCACACACCAAATTTTGGAAGAGCAAGAATCCTTAAGGTTTTCAAAAGTTATTGTATGGAAATGCAATTTCAACGTGATCCCCAGGTGGCGCCACCTAGAGGCGGATTGGCATGAAAAACAATCCCAAGCAAGATCTTGAGGCGAGGGACCCACTTACCAAATTCGATAACTTGATAAATCGAGCCCTTTTTGGGGTTGCAATTCATAGAGTGTGGCAGAATTACAACGTTGCTGAATACACACAAATTTCAACTTCCTACCAAGAGCAATTGGACACATAAGTTCAAACGCAATATATGAGGGTCGGGCGGTGGTTAGTTTTGGAAGGGGGGGGGGGGTGGTGCCCGGGGATGGGGCATACTCCCGAGGGTAGTGTAAACTCGTGGAATATATGAGAGTATGGGTCGGGCGAGGCTTAGTTTAGGAGACAGAGGGTGAGGCTCGGAGTCCAGGGGGGGGGGGGACATGCTCTCGAGGGTAGTGGTAGGCGTGCTGACATGAAAGCCATGGAAAGCTCCCTGCACATGAAACAACCGCACTGACAACTGCATGCCCTCATCTGTCAGCCTGAGGAACCACAAGGTCAGAAATCCAATTGAATTTAGTGTGTACCTAGAATTTAGGGACTCAGTTTTTATTAATATTGTAAGTTAAATGTGTGGACACAAATATGGCTCATGCAAAATCTTTAGGGTAAATCATATGATGTGGAATAGAATTATTTGATAGCAAAATTGAAGGAAATGGTGTCCTTCACTTGAGGCGACACGAAATTCAAAACTAACAGGGGTTCGGTATTGCAGGGATTCCCCCGACAGTTATCTCATATTATATTTTTGGAATAATATATGGTTTGTGCAAAGATTTTGGGGTAAATCATATGATGTGAAATATAATGATTTGATAGCAAAATTGAGGCCACACGAAATTCAAAACTAATAGGGGTTCATTATAGTTCTGAAATAAAATATTGTTCGTGCAAAAGCCTTGTTGCAAATCATATGATGTGATGGTGTCCTTCATTTAAGGCCACACGAAATTCAAAACTAACAGGGTTTCGGTACTGCTGGAATTCCCCCACCAGTTAATTCATATTATATTTCTGAAATAAGATATGATTCTTGATGGTAAATCATATGATGTTGAATAGAATGATTTTTAGCAAACTTGAATAAAATTGTGTCCTTCATTTAAGGCGACACGAACTTCAAAACTAACAGGGGTTCAGTACTGCGGGAACCCCCGCGGGTTATTTCATATTGTACTTCTGAAATAACATAAATATCCTATTAGCAATTACTATAATGGAATATAATATTGTAGGTGATTCGGCAAGTGTGTGTATAAACAATGTACACTGCATCTCATACCTTAGATAGGTTAGTATCACATGGGACCGAGAAGCTGTGGATAGGAAAAACTTTAACATTTGGTGCCTCAGGGCAGTGCATAGGTTGAACAAGTGTAGCATCATGAAATCTCTTGGAATATATGAGAATTGAAGGGGGTGGTTCAGTTCAGGAGACATAACGTGAGGCCGAGAAGCTGTGGATCGGAAAAATTTCCTTAGTCCAAAACTTTAACAACTTTTCGGACAGGGACAGGGACGAGAATAGAGACAAGAACAGGAACACGGACATCCATAGACATGATTTATATCCCTATATCGAGTTTTCCGCAGCTACAGGCTTGACAAAAATCTGTTCAGTTTTTCATCAATTATTGTCCGGAAATGAAATTTGAACTAAAGGTGAATCAGCACCAAAAAATCACATGGTCTTGTTACCTGTAACTTCTGGATTTGGGATTTGGATTTGTTCTTGAATTAATGTATCTATGCAGGTGGCTTTATAATCTGCAAGGCCACTGTCTCTGTTTAATTCATTAGTGGGAGAAATGTATATCCATGTACACGTTCCAGGGCCTAATATCACCATACGGTACACAATTGAATGGCATGGCTGTAAACCATGAACTGAATGTACTTTAAATGCAAATGGATTTAGAGGTCACGCATTGAGCCAAAGGCCAGCCACTATTTTGACCGCCAACAGAGACCTTTCTGCGTCATGACTGTGAACCAATCACTGATGTGTTATCTATGCAAATGAGAATATTGAAATTTGTACCCAAATACAGACAGCCACTTCACCATAGGTCCAGATGGAAAATTTGCATATACTAGAACTTGTTTAAGACACAAGTATCCAGTTTCGGACAAAAACAATAGGTGTCTCCTCCTAGACAGGAACAATATGCACAACAACTTTGAAGCTGATTGACGAAGGCATTCGGAAGTTATCCGACGGAAAGATTGAACAAAACGGAAGTTATCCGACGGAAAGATTGAACAAAACGGAAATTTGCATACAGATACAAGGGGATTTGTAGATAAAAACCCACTTTCCAGTCTTGGACAGCGCTGAAAAACAATAGCTGTCTTCCCTTAGGCATGGCCAATATGAACCACAAATTTAAAGTTGATTGACAAAGGCATTCAAAAGTTACCTGATGGAAAAATAAAGTGGGGAAAAGAAGCAGAAAGAAGATACTGTTTCTTTCAATTTCGGAGGTGACTTAATCCGGTGGATAAAAACCTTCCGGAATCAATCAAAAAGCGGTGTCATGAATAATGGATTTATTTCTGAATTCTTTAGCCTCCATCGGGGTTGTCGACAGGGGGACCCAATTTCTCCTTATCTCTTCATCCTGGTTGCCGAGACACTCTCCATTGCTATTAAACAAGATAACGCAATACAGGGAATAAGAATAGAAAATTCTGAAATAGAAATCCAACAATATGCAGACGACACTACTCTTATACTGAACGGATCTAGAGATTCACTTGAAAGAGCCATGGGTCTCCTGCACATGTTCGCAACTTCGTCTGGTCTTCGGTTAAATGTGGATAAATCCACGGCTATCTGGATCGGACGGAGAAAGGGAAGTACAGTCAAGCTTTGCCCGCATTATAGAATCAACTGGGATACCGGAGGTTTTAAATTACTCGGAATCTGGTTTTATCCCACGGTAACAGAAACCGTTAACAAAAATTATAACGAAAAATTGGCGTCAATTAAAGGAATTCTAGGAAGCTGGTGTAGAAGGAATTTAACTCCGATAGGCAAGATCACAATCATCAAAACATTTGTTATACCACTTTTAGTGCATCTATTATCTGTCCTGCCAGATCCTAACCTATCTTTCATAACTGATTTAGAAAAAACCTTGTTCAGCTTTGTATGGAACGGGAAGCCTGATAAAATTAAACGGAAAACGATCATCTCAGACAAAAGTAACGGGGGACTGAATATGATACACATAAAATCTTTTGCATCGTATTTAAAAATAAAGTGGGTCAAAAGAATATCCGACAGTCAAAGTGTTCTTAGTACATTAGTAAATAGAATCTTCCAGCCGGTAGGACGCAATGTATGGAACCTGGATGCAGCAAGTATTAGCAGTATTCTGAAGGAAATTACCAATCCTTTTTGGTACGACACTCTCAAGGCTTGGGCATTTTGCAATGAGGGAAATAATAATAACTATACCGCCTTTAACAGTCTCTTGTTTGATCTGGCTCCAAAATCAGAATGGAGAGATTTACATAAATGGTCAGAATGCGGAATTTCTCGCATAAGTGATCTTTTAAACGAGGATGGTATAGCATTCCTTTCGTTCAAGGGACTTCAAAACAACTACGGAATCAAAGGGGCTGATTTTATTCTTCACTGTGCCATAATCCATAACATACCAACCGAAAAAAGGAATTATATAAAAAGCGGAAATTTCGTAAAAAATGAAACTTTTATGGAACTGGATTAATCAGGCAAAAGTGTGCAAAATTTGTATATAAATTATTACTGGAAAAATATGAGGTAAAACCTAATAAGAATCAGCAAAAATGGGAAGAGGAATTAAATATAAATGGGTTAATATGGTCGACGATTTATAGCAATATATGTATTACTACAAACGACACCGAGCTGCAGTATTTCCAGTATCAAATAGTTCACAGGATCCTAGTCACAAATTATCTCCTGAAACTGTGGGGTAGGACCGATTCCGATTCCTGTACGCTCTGTGGTCAGGAAAAAGAAACCCTCATTCATTTATTTTACCACTGTATCTATTCCAAAGACATATGGAGAAATCTCCAGAATTGGGCTGTGAACCTTGAAATTTCCATGGAGAAACCTTCAGTATCCCAAGTTATTATGGGCAATGCTAACTCATGGCTGATTAACTACAACACATATAAGGGAAGTGGGAAGAGGTGCCGACATACTGACTGCGTCACATGACTCCACAGAATAGTCTTCTGGTTAACCTATACTAAAGCACATATCAAGAATCTAACGATTCGTGATAATGTTACTTTCCAAAAAATATATATACGCCTGCCAATGTCGTAATGTGAAACCGAGTTTCGATGGAGTAAAACAGATGATACTAAAGAGGAGAGACGTGGAGAAATACATAGCCTCGAAAAATAACAATGAGGTGCTCTTTAAACGGAAGTGGGGCCCTCTGGCTTCATATCAATAAATAAGGAAGCTTTAAATAATGTTTTTGAGATATGCAATTTAGACATATACCAATTCGATGGGAATACAGTCCATTAGTTTCCTGGTGTCATTCAAGATATGTGACTGGTATGTTGTTGCAACTTTTTTCTTATTTGGTGTGTGTGCGTGCGTGTGTGTGTGCGCGCGAGCCTTGGGGGGGAGGGGGTCATCCTCATATTATTATATCAAATAGGTTAAATAAACTTTGTGCCACAGGCGTTTCACCGCCATAGCTTTTATGCGGACCATTATTTTATGTATATAGAAATCGGTGAGAAAGTATGCTATGTATTACATTATGATATATTGTAAGAATTTATTAAATATACCTCAGAATAATGATAACAAAATATATCCAGATAATAGTGGTACAATGTACAGGCACATAGAATTATGCAATTTTTGTATAAAACTTGATATGTTTGTTTTGTTAATAATTTAATAATTTCGAATGTGCGTAAATGTTATATATGATTGAACAAAATACAGACAAACTACCTTGAAAAAAAAAGAAAAAAGAAACTGACAACTCATAAGGCATCCCTAGGGATACCTAATGAATCTGGTCATGCGGGGATTGCAATAATAATGTAATTGTATACACATATCGATTGGAATAGTCTACTTTTGATATTAAACAAACACGTCATGATAGTGACAGAGACAATATGACATATGGGCAAAGTAATTTCTTGTGTTTTTTTTGCATGCATCCTAGGTGTAAGACAAGGGAAAAATCTCTGGTCTTTCTTATTTTCTATTTATCTGCATGACTTAGGAACTTCTATGGCAGGAAACAACGCTGAAGGTTTGGCATATGTAACTGAGAGTCCAGCAGATTAGCTAAGTCTTTATGTAAAACTCTTTATGCATTTATATGCGGATGATATAGCAATATTGGCAGAGACTGAAGAATCATTCTTTTATGAGTGGAAACCTGCTTGAAATAGTTTCTGAATACTGCTTTCTGTGAATCGTTATAGAGAAATCAACTGCAATTCTGCAAGTCTACATTGTATCTGTATTTCTCCTCCAAATTTTATGGTTTATGAGCACCTGGGTATAATCCCACTGTATATTGAAGTCCAAGTGCGAACGATACCTTTCTGGCTAAATCCGATAAAAAATAGAGATGCCAAAGTGTCACATATTTTATAGAAACTATGTTAACATACTACATTTCGAACCCATCTGGATGCAAAACATAAGGAGAATACTTGAATCGTCTGGATTCACATATCTGGGAATACCAACAAAAAATGTTTTTGAAAGAATAAGAACACAGACTGAAAGACTAGGTTTGGGCAAAATGACACGGGAATATATTGGAATCATCCAAGGGGAAATTTTACAAAATTTCCACGACTTTACGTTTGTGTAGTATCTTAAGGTACCTCCAAAACAATCTTGAGTTCATCTTACTAAGGCGTCACGTCCAATTAATCGAGGAACTTTCTCGATACCTTCGAGATGGATCGAGAAATTTCTCGGCTGAAACCGGGAGGGCAGAACCGGGACCCCTGGTGACGTCTCCCGGTTTCCTCCCGGTTCTATCTCGATCGAAACGTCCCGGTTTTCGAGATGGTTACGAAATTGATCGGTAATCTCGAAGGGGGTCCCGGTTTCACTATGTCCATGTTTTGTTGCCGTTAATTTGGCCTATCTTAACTTCTCATGCGATTAAAGTGTTGCGCTGGTATCATATTTTTGGATCGCTCGTCGATCGCGGCCAAAATATATTTCAAAAACGGATTTTTAAATATGTTTTCAATGTTATTCATCGTTTAATCTATGTCCTGATGTTTCGTGAATTCAATTGAGCGAAAACTTGCATTTATCTATATATAAAGTATGAATATATAATTTAGTGAACTTCTCTTACATCGATAATTGATTGTTTATCTGACTAGTATCCGTCGCGGAATAAAGGACACATCGATTGGATTTGATCTGAATAATAATGGTATGGAAGCATGCGTTAATTGTTGTTCTATAAAGTTTTTTTTTCACCAAACACGGATCGTTTCAACCGAAAACTGTAAACGTGTTAAGAGTTTTACTGGTGTATTACCTAGATGTGTAATTTGTTTTACAATTTGGTAGCATTTATTACAGATTTTATTGTTTTTAGAATTACTGTCTTGTGATATAGTTCAAATAAAGAGATTATAAATTATCAAAAAAGTTTATTTCTGACATAAGCTTGCCTGGAAGGTTAGCGGAAATACTGGCAATCGGAATTAGAGGTGGTGATAATTCACGACGCAGTGGGTCTGTGAAAACCCGTCGGCTTGAAATAACAGCGAAGGGAGAAGGGTTATAAAGAGCACAGAGCGGGGGCTTATTAATATACTCACGTTCTATTATTTATTGCTGATTTCATGTGTCTGGGAAATTAACTAAATAATGGAAGTAATTTCCGCCCAATTCATAGGGCAATCAGGCTTTATTCCAACGCTTACATACAGTTTACTAGAAACGATACCGCGTTTTGTTTGTCTGAAAACTTCGATCGAGCATTCATGTTCATAAAATATTCAGTGAATTACCAGACGCTCCTGTGATCTTCGCAGTCTCTTTATTTCTGAATATGGGGAAAATCTTTGACGAAAAGATATCCCATTCTGATCAACTTTCAGAGAAACATAGCATTTTATTCTATACTTACATAATTTATTTTAATTCGCAGTTCCTGGACGTATCTTATAAAGTGATTCAAATTCTAAAAAACAGGTTCAAAATAACAGAATAATAATGATCCAGCTTATACCTTTTCAATTGGCGCTGTTTCTTTCTTTCCATTTATAACGTTTAGAAAAACTGCGCTTTCTGAGTAAGTATGCGACTACAGATCTCTAGACGGAATAACAAAATAATATTAAATGATTCATGTTCAGTCTAATCCATTTAAATGCATATGTATTCGTCGAGATTAATGCCGCTGCCACAGAGTATATATATACAGCGAGTATACGCCTTCCGAATGATTCAAACTTTCATTTGATGGCATCTCGATTCCATTCTCGAAGCATGTCGAGTTATTTCGAGGAGGATCGAGATGGTCTTACGCTTCGAGAAAAAATCGGGGCAACAATCGATAGAGATAAACTGGGACCCTTCGAGACGAGATATTTATCGGTTTTACTCGTGTATCGATAAACCGTCTCGATCGATTGGACGTGACCCGTAAATTAGAACCTCAAGTCACCATTTACCAATTGGAATGGAGAGGTGACACAGTATACCTGTTCTGATAGAGTTATTTCTCTTTGTAGTGGGAATATTTTTGGCGATGGGTATCAGTTCTTGGTTCAGTAGACTACGCCGAGTGCATACTGACAATTGTACGTATCTCGATATGTTTCTGTAATCGAAAAACAAAAACATTCGAAAAACAAAAGTGTATTTTATAATACAAAGCTATGTAAATTTATCCAATTATGTATGTGTCTACCATAATCTGTTCAATGTCATTATTTCAAACTCCACATTCTGGAAAAAGAGAATCAAAAGGCTAGAGAATAATATTATAAAAAATTGAAAAAAATGTAGGATACTTGCATATGTTTAGGACATCAAAATTATGTATTAGATTATCATCCCACTACCTTTTTACTGAATTCAAACCCCAGTCCAATACAACGACATAAGTGCGTTAGCATAAATGCGCTGGAAATATATCGAATATATAATAACATGTATATAGCAATAAATGTGATATTGTTGCTTATTTTAGTATACATGCAAAGGAAAGAAATACACTTTTTAATTAATCGAACCATTTTCATTTCGGTGTGTCAGAATTTGAGAATAACAGTTTTTTTGTAGTGGTCGTTAAGATAGTCAATACCAGGACAACCCTTTTCTGAGGTGCTGGGAGTGACCCCTTCTGTCCCATAGGATTCTGCCTTCCTAGAATCGAGTGCGCGCTTCTACCGCGGCAGGTAAAAAAACTCGCACCTTGTTGATCGCTCATATGAACTATTCTTTGAACGTCAAGATCCGGCAGATTTGTCGTCCACGGTATCAGCTAGGAATTTGCCATTGAGAACCAGGCTACCTTCACATTGCTAATGAGCCTCATCAACAAGTCAGCTGATCCCCCCCCCCTCCAATGTGTCATGTCTATATCGCTGTGAGCCAAATTCATCTCTACTTTATCGTGTAGCATGCCCCTAACTTTCTGTACACAGGTATATTGCTTCAGTTCGTTATTGTCGTTCTGTACTCTACTGATTGACTCGGTCTTTGTCTTCAAATATTTCCTCCATGACATCCACCCTGGCTTTGAGCATGTTATATCCAGCTCTCCAGTCAAGAACTTCAGCCTCAAGCGCCTCAGTTGTTTTTGTCATTTGAGTAACAGCTTTTGATTTTCTCCGATTCGTCCATCTGCCCTTTATTAGTGTTATTCAACTTTATAAGCTCATATCTTTTGTTACCATACTGCTTTTCAAATCTGGCAGGATTGCTGTGACATTTTTTTGCATTGCCATTTCTAAGTTGACGATTTCATCCATATCGGCCTGATCGTGGGCTTTCTCTGAAAACTCATATGTTTCTCTCAAAACATGTTATTGTTGGTAATATTTTGAGCAGGCTTTAGTTTCTTTTGATCTGGATTTTTAGTCACTAATAGAGTGCTCGTATGAAAAGAGGAAGTGAACGATTTTCGTTTAGGTGTAGATTTATTTCTTTGTGTATCTTTGTGGTTTAGGTAGCAGTTGTATACAGATTGCCATGATTTGATTTTGTGGTTCATCATTCCAGGAATACAGACACGGGGACACTAATTGGAATCCAAAGACTGAATACGAAGCTGCGCATCTGAAAACCCCGCGGCCCTGGGCGCCAGCCATTCATAATGTATTCAGTTTGAACCATACTACTTTGAAGACATTAGGAACACCAAGCAGTCAAGTGACAAATATACAGATTATCAAAAATTTTGCAATCAGAAATGACCGCAAAGGTTTCCGTCCAATCAGAGAAACCGGGAGCCATTACTTGTCTCTAGGTGTCTCGATGATGTATACCAAGCATCATACTGAACACTTGAACAGTATCAAAAGATATATAGATCATGAATGATTTTACATAAATTAAAAATGGCTGCCAAGGTTTCCATTCAATCAGAGGAAACGGTTCTGTCATTCATGTGTAGTCTCTTGATGTAGTGATGATGTATACAAAGTCTTGCATCAAACACTTGAACAGTACCAGAGGTATAGATTTTGCATAAATTAAAGATGACAATCAAGTTTTCCACCTAATCAGAGAAACTGGTTGTCATTAATTGTAAGTTTCTTGATGTATCGATGATTTATAGTTTCATATGAAGCACTAAAATGGTATCAGATATAGATCATTAATGATTTTGCATAAATTAAAGATGGCCGCTAAGATTTTCGCCGAACCAGTTCTGTCATTCATCATGTCTCTTGATGCATCGATGATGTTTACCAAATGTTACATTGAGCACTTGAACTGTATCAGAGATAGACATCATTAATGATTTTGCATCAATAAAAAAAATCACGAAGAAATTAAAAAAAATGCAGCGCGATCTATTCTAGGTATTTTACAGCAGTAAACAAGGAATTATTTCTTAATTCTAATTTCCATTTCAAATTAGTCGTTGTTGTAGCAGTGATTATATAGAATATTTGCAACTGTATTTCAACTGTGTGTGTTTCTTATTTATTGAATTCTACTATGGTTGTCATTAATTGTAAGTTTCTTGATGTATCGATGATTTATAGTTTCATATGAAGCACTAAAATGGTATCAGATATAGATCATTAATGATTTTGCATAAATTAAAGATGCCGCTAAGATTTTCGCCCAACCAGTTCTGTCATTCATCATAAGTCTCTTGATGCATCGATGATGTTCATCAAATGTTACATTGAGCACTTGAACTGTATCAGAGATAGGCATCATTAATGATTTTGCATAAATAAAAAAATCACGCAAAAATAAGAAAAATTGCAGCGCGATCTATTCTAGGTATTTTACAGCAGTAAACAAGGAATTATTTCTTAATTCTAATTTCCATTTCAAATTAGTCGTTGTAGCAGTGATTTTATAGAATATTTGCAACTGTATTTCAACTGTTTGTGTTTCATATTTATTGAATTCTACTAAATGCTGAGAAGCTTTGTTTCTGTAACTAAGCTTTCCAATCTACATGGCTCCAATCTATCGTTCGTAGGTATCGTATTTTCATCTAGCATGATATGGGGTATATTTTATATGATATAGGTCACCAAATATATTGCAGTACTGTTTATCAGATTACTTTTAGTTGTATAGGAAAACTATGTTGGTCAGTGGTTCATCCGCTTAAAGTTGTAACAAGCGGTTAACCGATCCTGTAGTTTTACGACCATGATAATGCAGTTTCACTTCAGAAGCATGCTCCGGGGTATCTTGCAAACGCGTTGCGTTCACATCATAGGCGATGGCTGATACGGAATGTCGCTACGATAGAGAAAGCGTCTGTAGCCATGACGATGTCCTACGAAACATTTCTTCGATACATTCATCGCTAAACCTTTGAGGTAGAAACAGACCAAATGCCTCTCTAATCGCTATTCTCGAGACCACTGAATGCGTACCGTCCACGGACACAACGTTTTCGACTCAGACTGAAAGTGCCGTCGATACCAGGAAAGTATATGCACACAGCTGATGCTGTGTCTCTGGTACTTGAGAAAAATTTCAAAACCAAAAATACGTTATATGAACAGCAATCGCCAGTGACCGTGTCTTGCTGGCTTGGATTGATTGCAGATTATTTGATTTATTGTGACGAACTGTCAGTAATCAGTGGATTAACAATCAAAGGCCCGTAAATAGTGATACCCCATACCGCAGACCAGAAATGCCACACCAAATAGATGTAGACACTTTAAACAAGACAGATGAAGACGGAGGGCTAGAGAGAACTTTTTCTGATCCCTGATTGCGCAGGACATTTTGTGCAAAATTTTGAATTGTGTAGTGCTTTCAGAAATCGATAGATGAGCTAACCACTGGTGCCTCACCAACATATTATAGCAGAACTTTATTTGCTGACCGTGGCATTCCTTGAGAATTCGCTCGTCCATGTCAATCGCTCACAAGACAATCAGTATACCCACAGTCGGATGGGAAAGCCGAGAAAACGATCCAAACCCAGAACACATTCTGCAAAGTCAACAGATGCGTTCGTTAGTGGTAGTTCATTCCGCCCTTTGGGATAGCCTCTGTTCAGCTATGCTTTTTAGTCAGTAGTGTACATTTGGGCTTCTGGCTTCAAGCCCTCTATATGTACGTCTCAGTAAATACTGTCTTAGTCATCGACAATAAAGTCTTAATATTCTGTTTCATAGACGATTTATACAACTAAATCCAGTCCTCACATTAGCAAAGTGTCTTCCGATTTAACGCCGGGTCTCCGAGATATTCTGTATAGGCCACAAACAACTAAACCAACGGTGTTACTAAATATGTAGTAAATCGGCTGAAGAGATCATAGGAATATATATATATATATAGAAAATAAGGACACTACACGTGGGTAGATATAAGTAAAAAACTGGATATTATATTGTCATAACCGGTTTCGCTCTTTGAGAGCTTTTCAAATGACGAAGTTAACATGCTATTGAATACAATTTATACAGTGCAGCATGTCTACAATTAGTGTTGCATGGTTACATAAAGTCATAATAACAGAACAAGTATAGTCACATACAAAACAATGATTACAGAGAGACGACTGCTGGTTGGTCATTTGTGGGCGTTTCCATGTACTCAGACATGCGTACTTTACAGCTCTTGGTCTCCATGCACCTAAAGACATGCGTATTACAAGCGTCTAGTCCGTCATTCATAATCCAGCCGTCGTCCATTAGAGAATATCCGCGTCCATAATCCAAAGACCTATTCCATTTTCCACATAACAGTATTAGCACCAAATTCAAAAAGACAATCATAGTATACATAAACATAGGCTTGTTTCCTGCAAGAGAGAAGCGGTCAACTCATTTTCTGGAACCAGTCTGCGAATACTGAAATAATGTTCTAATGACTCTGAATCGATCAAATAATTAAGTGATATATTTTCGGTATTAGCAATTGAGAGATTCCCCGTATTTTTCAATGAACATTTTTTCTTTTTCCAACCGGATGCTTACATCGTCCGTGTTAAATTTAAAAAACGGAAAAATGGAAAATTTAATCTCTAGGTGGCTATTACAATCTGCCACATGTTTACTCACTTTGAGATGACGTAATCTAGGTGTTTCTATTTGTTGTCGGTGTACGCGAGTCCGTGATTTCAGACGGTCCCCTGTTTGGCCTATATATGGAGCGCCACATCCATTACAAGTAAGAACATACAGAAGATTTCTAGAATCACAGTTCATATTATTTTTAATTTTGAACTGTTTGTTAGTTTTCCGAAAGAGATATGAACTGCCAATAGTGAGATTTAGACAACATTTACATCGTACGTCTCCGCATTTGATGTTGTATATACTTGATCGGGATTTAGCTCATGCTTAGCTTTTGTAAGCAAGTTGGGGTCTATATATATATAGACTAAATGATCACGGTACAAACTGCCTTTGTGTATGGTAAATATGTGTATGGTAAATATAGTACTACAAAAAAGTCATGACAAAATCAGACTGATTGATTTTGGTATCTAGTTTCACTGCTTTCAGCAGTTTATCAAAACATCGTTTATTAAATTCAATTCGATTGTGGGTCTATTTAAGCATGTGTGTGTCATCAGGACCTTATTGACCGTCTAAGTTCATTAATAGTATCTGTGTTCAAGAAAACTGATCGTAGATATATTAATGTCGGAAGCCATAAAGCATTCTTTAGCTCGACAACATACAAGAGATATCATTCATGGGATGTTTCTTTGTTTATAGAGTTGCTTGAATTTCTCATTAAAAATATCTATGTAAAATTTGGCAACACAATATATCAACAGCATATAGGTATTCCAATGGGTACGAACCGCACTGCGGTGGTCTAATGGTTAGAGCGTCGGCCTCGTAAGCGGTAGATACTGGGTTCGATCCCAGGCCGGGTCATACCTAAGACTTGAAAAATGGAACTTGTTGCTCCCTCGCTTACGCTGAGCATTAAGAGGATAGAACAAGGACTGGTTCGCTCGGTGTCAGTATAATGTGACTGCCTACGGCATGATATTTCAGTGGGACAGCACTATAAGATGGCAGCATTAGATCTGCTCTGTTACAAGTAGGTACCCCTGCCCCTCCCCCTCCCCCCTCCCCTCCCTTCCCTTCCCCGTCGTGATATAGCTGAAAAAATGTTGAAAGCGACGTTAAACCCTATTCACTCACTCACTCACTCACTCCAATGGGTACTAATTGTGCACCCCTATTGGCTGACCTATATCTGTTCTCATATGAATATGATTATATGCAAGCGCTTTCAAAAACCGATCCATTCAAAGCCCGCTCATTCTCATTCACCAAACGCTATATAGACGATCTTCTCGCTGTGGATAATCGCTATATAAATGACGCAGTGAAGGATATATATCCACCTTCGCTGGATTTGAAGGAAACTACAGATAACCCTACAGGCACATCATATGTAGACCTATATCTCCATAAAAATGAAGCGGGCCTTCTCTCTCGTCGACTGTATAACAAAAGAGATGATTACAATTTCGACATCGTAAACTATCCCTTTCTGGACAGTAATATTCCAGTGGGACCTGCATATGGCGTATACATATCACGCCTAGTAGCATTTGCTAGATCCTGTGTTAAATGTTACGATTTTAATCAACGTCACAAAACATTGTTGCAGAAACTTATAAACCAGGGCTACACCATCAAGCGCCTCCACTCAAAGTTTCTCAAATTTGGCGATACATATCGCACGCTGATAGCAAAATACGAGAGTAGCGTGCAAGATCTATGACGTTACATTCCGCTTAATCCGGGGCTGGGGGCCGTATGAATCCATGTACTTCAAGATCCTCGTGGTGCTCATATGAACAGGCGCAATCAAAGCGTGACTGAGATACATCATTCTTTAGATGACGACTTTACAACGAATATTAGGATTAAGAATACTGATCAGCGATACGGATTTGATATTTTTGGAACATCATGATGTCTTGCCGGCATCATTGAAAACTGTTGACCGCTTCTCTCTTGCAAGAAACAATCCCATGTTTATGTATACTATGATTGTCTTTTTGAATTTGGTGCTAATACTGTTATATGGAATATGGAATAGGTCTTTGGATTATGGACGCGGATATTCTCTAATGGACGACGGCTGAATTATGAATGACGGACCAGACGCTTGTAATTACACAAATGGTTACGGTGGTCTTGGCGACATAATTCACTTGCATAAGATTACAAATAAACAAAACGGAACTAATAAAAGGTTATGTAATAATAACAATAATAAGTCAAGAGAATAAATACAGTGAACAATCAGATCGACCAAAACAGCTTATACAATGGACAATGGTGTAGACCTGTATGAGGTCTAAGTTTCTGGTTTCGACATGCTTATTACATTGGTCTCTGTTGTAAACTGTATACAAATGCCAATCAAGGAGAGATCATAAGATAACATTGATTTGCTAACCACATTCATCTAAATTATGGGTAAAAATATTACCTAATTATGTGATAGCGAAAATGAAATCGTAAAAAAACCCATTTCAAATCTATTGGCAAATAAAAGGTTTCTTGAATACAAGTATGTGTATGTGTGTGGTTTGGTGGGGGAGTGGTGAATTGATTACACTTTATTCGGTTCTGGGCGGAATTTGTTAATGAAATGCAATTCTTTAATGTCTCTCAATTTATTATTATCCCGACAACTTGAAAAATGGAATTTTTTTGCACTTGATGTCAAGATATCCAGCGCATGTACCTATGTGTTGTGTTACCGACAAGAAGCGAAGACTGGGCGTGTTTATTTGATGTCGATATACGCGGTCCTGTTACTCACAGTGTCTCCTGTTTGCCCTGTTAGTATTTCTTGCAACCACAACAGAAGAAAACATAGACAAGATTTCTGGCGTTGCAATCCATGTTTGCATTGATCTTGAAAGTGTAGTTGGTTACATGAATTGTGAAAGAATTATCTATAATAAGGTTGTCTTTACAACATTTACATCGAGCGTTTCCACATTTTGAAGTTGTGCAATTGGGGAGTGACAGGGGTAGAAATTTAGCCTTGGTTAGAAATCTTTTGAGATTGGGAGCCTGTCGTCTACCGATTATGACCCTAGTTTGATTGAAACTTTGTGTGAGGTGATCAGTAGACTCCAACATTGGTCGATTGTTGTAGATTACAGGAAAAAAATGAAATTGTTTGGGTTATGGGTACATACAAAAGATAGCGTGTCTGTAGCATTGTTATTTGGTTTAACTGTTCTAAGAGTTTCAACGTCGATACTTATAGCTTTCTCAATCCCAATGTCTATAACCCTGGAAGGATAGTTTCTCTTTATCAAAGAAGTTTTAAGCTCGACCAGGCTGATTTGTTGCAACTCCGTATCATTTATACTCGTACAAATTCTCCTTGCCAGGGTGAAAGGCACTTGATTTTGCGTATGACGCGGATGACAGGACCTATAATTCAGATACTGTTTTGTATCAGTAGGTTTATAGTATATGTCTGTGATAACCGCGTTATCCCGACGGGTAACAAGAATGTCCAGGAAAGGAATTTGATCATGCGCAGTGGCGATGGTGAAATTGATATCTGGGTCAAGACTATTCAAAGCATTATATAGAACTATAATATCTCTGGAAGATTTATTTAACAATCACAAAAAGTTTCTCAAGGAAAGAGGTATTTGTCTTCCAACCAATCATAGCGACATACCAAAAATATACTGGACTCCCAAAATACATAAATCACCATACAAAGCTAGATTCATAGCTGGTTCTAGAAGCGGCACCACCAAGCTTCTTTCAACCCTATTGACGAGGGACCTTCAGGAGGTAAAAGCATTTTGGGAAAGGTATTGCGCCACTATTTTCAAGAACTCTGGCGTTGAATGTATGTGGATATTGAAAAACTCAAAATGTCTTACGGAAGAACTTGATGCTAAAGGTCACATACCGTACAGACATGTATCCACATGGGATTTCTCGACTCTCTATACTACAATCCCTCATCAGGACCTTATTGACCGTATAAGTTTCATTAGTAGTATCTGTGTTCAAGAAAAGTGATCGTAGATATATTAATGTCGGAAGCCATAAAGCATTCTTTAGCTCGACTACATACAAGAGATATCATTCATGGGATGTTTCGTTGTTTATAGAGTTGCTTGAATTTCTCATTAAAAATATCTATGTGAAATTTGGCAACACAATATATCAGCAGCATATAGGTATTCCTATGGGTACTAATTGTGCACCCCTGTTGGCTGACCTGTATCTGTTCTCTTATGAATATGACTATATGCAGGCGCTTTCAAAAACCGATCCATTCAAAGCCCGTTCCTTCTCATTCACCAAACGCTATATAGACGATCTTCTCGCTGTGGATAATCGCTATATAAATGACGCAGTGAAGGATATATATCCACCTTCACTGGATTTGAAGGAAACTACAGATAGCCCTACAGGCACATCTTATTTAGATCTCTATCTCTATAAAAATGAAGCGGGCATTCTCTCTCGTCGACTTTATGACAAAAAGAGATGATTACAATTTCGACATCGTAAACTATCCCTTTCTGGATAGTAATATTCCAGTGGGACCTGCATATGGCGTATACATATCTCGCTTAGTAGCATTTGCTAGATCCTGTGTTAAATGTGATGATTTTAATCAACGTCACAAAACACTGTTGCAGAAACTTATAAAACAGGGCTATTCCACCAAGCGCCTCCACTCAAAGTTTCTCAAATTTGGCGATACATATCGCATGCTGATAGCAAAATACGAACGTAGCGTGCAAGATCTATGGCGCTACGTTTCGTAACATGTGTCTAATTCCGCTTAACCCGGGGCTAGGGCCGTATGAGCCCATGTACTTCAAGATCCTCATGGTACTCATATGAACAGTCACAATCAAAGCGTGACTGAGGTACATCATTTTTAGATGACTCTATAACGAATATTATGGATTAAGAATACTGATCAGCGATACGGATTTGATATTTTGGAACATCATGGTGTCTTGCCGGCATCATTGAAAACTGTTGACCGCTTCTCTCTTGCAGGAAACAAGCCTATGTTTATGTATACTTTTGTCTTTTTGAATTTGGTGCTAATACTGTTATATGGAAATGGAATAGGTCTTTGGATTATGGACGCGGATATTCTCTAATGGACGACGGCTGGATTGTGAATGACGGACTAGACGCTTGTAATTATTGGTATCCCAGATAATAAATCAGTCATCTAGGTATCTTTTGAATGATTTCTCAACATAGGTTTGGAGAACTACTCCATGTGACTCACCGATTTCTCTGTAAAGCCTTTGTTCAAGATATCCTACAACAAGGGTCGCCTATGTTCCAGATATCCTAAAACAAGGGTCGCCTATGTTCAAGATATCCTACAACAAGGGTCGCCTATGTTCAAGATATCCTACAACAAGGGTCGCCTATGTTCCAGATATCCTAAAACAAGGGTCGCCTATGTTCCAGATATCCTAAAACAAGGGTCGCCTATGTTCCAGATATCCTAAAACAAGGGTCGCCTATGTTCCAGATATCCTAAAACAAGGGTCGCCTATGTTCCAGATATCCTAAAACAAGGGTCGCCTAGGTAGGCCCAAACTTGGTGCCCATAGCTGTTCCAATATTTCGACGATAATTTTGATCGCCGAATTCAAAGGAATTATTTTCCAAGATTAGCTGGATAGCAGAAAGGATGAATTCTCCACTGAAACGCGCATTGATCTTCTCGGGGATGATTATGTAACCAGAATTTGACCGCATCACTCCCAAGTTTGTGCGTTATGGTACTGCATAGATTGGTGACATCCAGCGTGCATAACATTTCCTCGTCTCGATGTGTATCAGGAAGATGATTGAGGAAGTCAATATCATCTCTTACATACGATGTTACACACTGAATAAAAGGCTTTAAAAGGATATCAATGAGTTGACTTAAACGATTAATAGGACAGGTCGGTCCGGCAACATTGCTCTGGAGAATAAGGTCATTCCGTCCGATATCATCACAGCAAAATAAGGGGGGGGGGGAAGGGGGAATCGAACCGCTTCATAGTTTTGATTCTATTACAATTTGAAACGGTTGTTTTGATATGGGTGAGACATATATTATTGATTTTTTTTAACTTGAGTATGTCAGATATAATGGCCAATCAATTTTCGCGGAGAATCAAGTCGAATTAAAAAAATTGAAACATAATTTGGGACTTATGTTGGAGATTTCAGGAATATTTATCAGCAAGCATCGTGAGAAGTCTTCCCGTTGATTTGTCAATTCAAATTTGCAGAAGGAAGTCTCGGATATTGTCTGAGAGGGATATTGCAAGACAGTCCAGTCAATGATGGAATGTCTATAAAGGTTCAGTCAAGTGACACTTCTAGAGGTGAAGTTATGTGAATAATAAATGGCTCTTCCATTTTTAAAATGCCACACATGTATGCTGTTTTATAGTTCACATGTTTCGATCTTGACTGAAAAAAATCTATAAATTTCCGTTAGTAAAGTTAAGTCTCCTCAGTAACCTATAAACCCTTGTAACATTCTCAAGCTTTTATCGCTGAATAGATTGACGTTTCAGCCACCACGCTAGTCTAAGCATCGTAAATAAATGCACTCATATTTCTGTACTCAAGCAGTAATTAAGATGGATTTGATAAACAAGCGGGCGTCCGCAATATCCATGCATCCGAAAATGAAACATAATTGTAGTGTGTCGCTAGTTTTTATATAATTGGTTTTCACTTAAGGCCCATTCTCACGCTGCGATTTGTAGTAACAACTCGGCGGGGAATTCCCCGATTTGTAGTATGCAACTAATCGCATGAAATAGGACCGGTTCTATTTCATACGACTTGTAGCATGCGACTAAAATCGTACGAGTGTTCTCACGATGCAACTGAGTTGTATGCTACAAGTTGTTACTACAAATCGCACTGTGAGAATGGACCTTTAAGAAACATGTATTTCGCTCGTCGACTCGGAAATCTTTTGCTCGATGTATCGGTTGCCATGGAACATGTTAATTGTGTTCTTAAACACAAAGGCTCTCTCGTGCCATTTCCATCGTCTAGATGAATATAGGGCTTGGACGTGTACAAACAAAACAGTCAATATATGTTTACAATCGAAGTTCTTATAAAAGAAAATATTGATTTCATGTAAATATTGTTCCAATTCCGTTGCTGAGAGACTATGAGGGGCTCCGTCTTTTAAAGCTATGGTAACAGCTTCGCATGCTAGGCTGGGTACGGACGTACTCATAGCATTTTAGGACATTGATTGAATGTACTCAAACAATAGGTGATAACGAGATCACGCCTTTGATGTATCTGGTAGATATCTTACTTGTTTAGAAGTTACTAATACGTCACTATACTGTGAAAGAAACGCTTCCTATTTGTACAAATGTAGCATCTAAGCTATTGATATGGTTATTTCATGGTGGATCCATAAATCTTGCGAATATATTGCGTTCAATTGTCTGTATATTGTGATATTCTGCTGGTGGACGTTACGGCCCTCTGTACAAATCCTAGTGATTGTAGTTTTGTGACTGATAAACATGTTGGAGAATGAAGCGCTTGACCTATGGTAGGCCATCCCTTCCACAATTCATTGAGATGAACATTTAGCAATGTATTGAAATTGTAATTTCAATACATTTACATTGAAAATCAACCAATGATGAGCCTCGAATTGCAATGTATTGGAATTCATTTGCAATGTATTGAAAATCGACCGATCCAAAGCGTGTATATATCAATGCATTGAGAATCAACCACTGGCATGGGTTGTTACAGAGCTAGGTGCACCTGACATTTGCGTCAGGACAGTTTAGTATTTAGGTGACGTGTCATCCCGCTCTTCAAATAGCACTTGTGAAGATCTCAACCGAACTAAGAAATGTACTGTGAAATTTTAATAAGGCATTGAGTTGATGGGCTCGGAAATCTGTATGGGAAGCAACCCTGAACTACAATTTCAATCATCAAACGCGCTCTTCAAATATAGGCTGTAGATGTAAGCGATGGCCTATATATTTTCGTTCACATACAGCTGTATACAAGACTACCGTAGAGGCGCTAAACGGATCTCCTTTAATACGAGTTTTCCTTTTTAATTTTCATTCCCACTACAGTTTTAAAGAGATTTGACCATATCAGTTAAAATGTAGCATGCTGTAGTTATTGCAAACACTTCGACGATTTCGAAAAGCACAAACAAAGATCTCAACCTAACAAGGAAAAGTACTGTGAAATTTAAATAAAGCATTGAGTTGATAGGCTCCGAAATCTGCATGGCAAGCAGCTCAAAACTCCAATTTCAAGATCAAACAAGGTCTTCAAATATAGGATGCAGATGTAAGCAATGACCTAAATATATTCGTTCACATAAAGCTATATACAAGACTACCGTCGAGGCGCTAAACGGACACGGATGCGTTCAGCTTAATTAGCTTTAGCTCTCAGCAACGGACATTATACATAATTCTTTCAGTGCTGACACAATTATTTAATTTCGCAAACGAGTTAACAATATCGACCGGCATTTTATACGCATTATGATGTCGAGGCCTCTTGAATAGATCATTGATACACCATCTTGTTCTCGCCTAAATTAATGATAGCATGGGAATCGGTTCAGATATATGCTATATTGAATGGAAAAGTATGAATTTGAGGGATCAAATACAACCCCGCATTACCACAATATCTAACCTCTGGGTTCACCGACAGGCGCCGCCACTGCACGCTCGGTCATGACCCATTGTTCCGGTTCTGTGATTCGTTCCCTGTATGTCTTTTACACGACTTGTCAATGGGAGGAGGAGAACAGTGCGGGTATTAGGTGTTTCGCGAACATTTGAAACAGACAATCTCTTATGTTGGAACGGTGATAAGCATAAGTGTCTACTCTTTAAATGTATTGTATGTAAATTTTTTCCGTAAATATTTATAGCCGTGTAAACGATGGGATACTCCGGAATGCTTGTGTTTCTGCTACAAACGTGCGGCATAAAACATTCTGTAGAAATAACCGAAATAAATAATGATTTGCGGATTAGATATATTTGTAATTGAATAATTTTAGGAAGGAATGCACTATTTGATATGGGCTTGTCGTTTATCGGTACCCGGAATTATCCCACAATGCAATCCCTTTGGTGAGATATCCCTGCCTAGCCCGACACGTGTATATGAGCCTAAATATTTTAGGCAAAATTAGGGATAAGTATTGTCTGTCACTCATTCATACTAAAGATGAGTGGACAGAACGCTACGTAGAGAATACATGCTCCAACATATTTTCTTACTGCGTATACAAACATACATGCATGTTTCTTAGGCCATTTCATCGTTAAGAATAGACTCGAATATAGTAACGTGACCCTTGTAGATTCATAAATGTATCGGTTTTGAAGTTATATAGAACACATTTGAATTCTGATTGAGTTTTTCGTTCTACATAAAAAGATTCACAATAAATTGACTTCAGACAATGGGTTCCACAGTTGATTCGACTTGGGCATGGTTCTTGAATGGTAACACCGCCGGTTGAGGGTACACCTCCTTTCTTATGCATGTGAAAATAACTATGCATCTGAAAATATAATATGAACAGGGTAAATCACAAGGCCTAACTCTGACCAACTATTAATATACAGACACATACGCAGTTAAAATTCAAAACCAGTTGCTAGGTGTTGTATAACTACCAAAGTTTAAAACAAAGCTGTTCTGTCCCTTTTAATACAAATGTACGTACTGAAGTACATTGCTTTCCATTGACCCATATGCTGTCGAAATTTCGTCTCAAAGGACAAATCAGTGCATTAACCGTTCGGGGATGGTCTATATGTTTAATGACATCGTCACACCAAATGTAGCATGAGAATCAATCTCGAATTCGCCGTTCCAGGATGTTTGGAGGTATTTTTGTGCACAATTATTTTCAAAAGAAGGTCAACGCTGCGTTACAACGTAGTTCAGAGACGTCACAAGGAACTTTGCAACGCGAGAGCCCTCTGTAAAATTGTGATGTCGTGTATTATGGCATTGATAACATTTTTGGAACTGTGCATTCGTTTTTAAAACGAGGTCAAAGCTGCTGTGCGCGAAGAACTGATATATAAGAATTGCGAATACTAGAGCCATCAAGTCATGTCCTCTTTATTGAACTCTGGCACGGGCTCAGCCGTACAAGTCGTTGGCTTGTTCACAAAACCCTAGAATAAAGAAAATAGTGAGGGCGTCTCTTTGGAGATCATACCGATGTCTCAGCGTCTTTGATGTTACGGGCGCGTCTGGGAGTTGACGTACTCATTATTTTATATTACCGAGGTCATGACTTTCTGACGCAGGTGATAATTGACGCTTCATAAGGAATTTTATAATCTTATGGAATCCAATGGAACCTGACAGAACCTTTTCCGTTTCGGTGTCGTGCTAGGGGTCCGATGGAGCGGTCATTTTGCAGCGGCGAAAAACACCTTTAGTTGCGAGTAACTTAGTAATATATCGTCAATATAGTCCAAGCTTCGAACGCGATAACCTAAATATGTGGGACAGGAGAAAGCAGAATCTTAAAGTAATATTGCACGAATTTGTGGCCACACTAGCGTGTTGAAGTAGGCGAGTGCAACTTTAAACAAAGATTTAACAACATGACAATGCCTCTGCTATGTATTTCCATGGAGGAAATGTTTTGCCAATACACTTTCAAAGGGACACCGTTCTCTTGCACGGTTATGAGTTTACAGCATGATAATGCCGTGATGTTGTAAAATGCGTCATCAAAAAGCTAATTGCAAATGCGCATGGTCCGAACAACCATTGGGGCTACTATATAACCAACCTACCACCTCCCAAGTGTAATCCACAGACCTGGGATGATGCGGGCTCAAGCATAATTGATTTGACAACAACTGAAAACCACTGGCGATATGCACACGTATGTATCCGTGACGTTATTAGATCCGATAAGTTTTGGTGAATAACAAAATGATCTGAGCCACAAAGAACATCTATCTGAGCAGCTAAGTTCGATAAAAGGATGTTCACACGGTCAGTCTCTCAAGGAATATATGTTTCTGAGTTGGACAATCTATTGATCTCTGGGTTGTAAAATCTTGTGATAAACATACCATATCGGTTTATTCCCAGGTTTGGTATTGAAGGCGGGAAACAGCATATCGACATTGTATACGGATATAGATCTCAAATTCTAAAGATGACCATCGCCAATTTGTATCGGGCAGAAAATAGCTTCGACGTTCCCAGAGTATTACATGGATTAGTGATAGGGCATTTGAAATGTTAAACCATTCGAATTCCAATGCAGGATGATGGGTGTCCACAGCTAATCTTATTGGAAAATCGTTGAAATATGGGAATAAATTATTCAGACAGAACCTGTAGATTAACTTTTGCCGAGATTTAGTAGGCTGACCTGTCTTTGATAGGTGCAAATTTAACTTAGTTTCAAGAGAATTAGGCACATCACTGGCATATAAGCAAAATATATACCGTCATTACATCATTACCTTCCGCAATTGACTTGATAATTTTTCCTCGGTTATCGTGGCAGAAGTATTAGTAACATAGGTGGTGTAGATTGATCCTGGGTTTGTAGAAATAAATTCCGCAGTTGTCTCTCTTTGGGTGGATTCCGACGATCCTAGACTCGACGATACATAATCGCCAATTGTAGTCTCTCCATAGGTGGAGCCCGACAATTCTGGACTCGATGAAAAATAATCGCTAGGTGTAGTCTCTCCGTGAGTGGATATCGATACTCCTGTGCTCGGTGAAAGATAATCGTCAGTTGTGGTCGCTATATGAGTAGATTCAAGAGATTCAGGGCTTGTAGGAATGAAAGATGTATTGCTTCCTCCACAAGTTGAGGCAGGAAACCCTGGTTAATAGAAATTAAAGAAATACAAATATTACTCAAACTATCCGGATATCATGTATACTTACTCTCTAAGTTTGTGAACATTTGAAGCAGTCTAGACGGCTTCCATATTGATGACCGATTAAAGCCGTGTTTCCTGTACTAACAGTCTAGACGGCTTCGATATTGATGACCGATTAAAGCCGTGTTTCCTGTGCTGCAGACAAAGTATCACTATCGTTGTTTATTGTGACGGTTAGGAAGGAACGATTCGATACGAAATCTAGGCGAACAGCTACGGAAATATTTATCCGGGGGTATCAATAACCGACAGCTAAACCTGTAATCCCCATGTTCACCAGCTAGACTTGCTGTTGAGTTAGTACTCCGATCTACTCACGGTGAAGATACAAAGGTGTTGGTGGATCTTATTCTGGCCGATTGTGGCGCTTTAGGACCATATTTCTCATTGACAGACGGATTGACTCACCGGAAATGATAACGAAAGTAGAGAACACAAAAGTACGTGGATTTTCCAGACATATGAGCGTTTACATAGTTCAAAAGCGCATGGATCCATTGATTAACATGGAGGAAGGTGACTCCAAAAATATTAGCGAAAAGCATTTTGAGGATCAATATTTCGACATATGTTTCTTCAGGTCATCACTATAGTTTACAACAGGTTTTCATGTGTATATATAAGTTTTACAGAACCTTCAAAGACAATCAATCAGGCATACATACTATACACTTTACACTGTTTTAACCAATAAAACCAACCAACTACCATTCCTGACGATGACATGAATAAATATATGCGGAAATATTTATCTACTAAATGTTTTTCGCTAACATTTTCGGAGTCACCCGCCTCCTGTATTTTGCATACTTCCGTTTCTATTTGTTTAATATACTCGAAGACTAACGAAGACTAACGAAGACTAACGAAGACTAACGAAGACTAGCGAAGACTAACGAAGACTAACGAAGACTAACGAAGACTAACGAAGACTAACGAAGACTTTGGGCGTCTAGAAATTGGAAACATCATGGAAAGTAGTGTCACTGTCCTTCAAAACTTGTCCCCGGGGGCCTCAAAACTTGTCCCCGGGGGCCTCAAAACTTGTCCCCGGGGGCCTCAAAACTTGTCCCCGGGGGCCAGAAGTGATGATAGAGATGATAGAGAATTACGGTTTAACGTCGCGTTCAGCAATATTTCAGCTATATAGCGTAGATCAAATAAAATTCTAAATATCCAAACAAGAACAAGTTAATAACATAGCAATCCAGAAGTAATCAACACAACACATAGAAAACATGTACATAGATTAAACTCGATAAAGAGAATCTCTTACAATCTTAAAATCTATACAGTCGATCAAAATATGTTTCACTGTGAGATCTTCGTGGCATGGAATACACCTTGGGACTGGGTCTTTTTTTTTGGTAAATGTTCGTGAGTTAATCGTGTATGGTCGATTCTACATCGCCTGATCATGGCTTGATCGAAACGTTTCCGGCTGCTCAGATGAGTATAGTCTACAGTTTTTTTTGAATTCATGAAATGTCTCACATAAGCACAGATAGACGTCCTGAAATCCAGTCGTGAACAGTTTGCTAAGATTTACGTCTGATGCATCACAATCTCCAAGAACATGAGTTATGGAAGCATATTTGTAGACCAGAATACCCACTTGGAATTATTATATCCTGATCACGTACATTGCACTTGTTTCAGTCATGTATTCAAGCAAAACTGTAACAATGATTTACAGTTCCTATATGGTCAGTATAGTAGTACGTGCAAAATAGAGTGAAACATGGCTGTCAATTAACCAATCACTGATAGTACATCTGCCTGTCTGGTTTCCCGTTGTATATAACAAACAGTTGGCTTGCCCTTGCGGCCTTGTCCAGACCATATCTCGGTTAATTGGGCTAGTAGGATTACGAAAAATGGGAAGCGGTTTCATGTGTGCACTGGCATACTTTGTCATCAGTACTTCCACTCTTCCATCAAATCAAATGTCACCAATGTATATCTAATATAAGTTGAACGTGTTCGGTTGGAGTGAAGGCATCTATTCAAACAATCTCTGATTCCTTTCCTATCTGCGTTAACTTATATTAGATATACTTTAATAAAATTTGATTGTATTATGTTCGCGAGGCTTAAGCAAACTATATTCGGTTAAGAAATGTTGCCAGATCGCCCAAGTGTATGTCCAACTGATTATGACGCATCACCACAATATGGAAAACGGCGAAATTTGACGTATCTTACTATAATGTTAGTATAACGTTTGTTTGTTTGTTTGTTCGTTTGTTTGTTTGTCCGGCCCGAACGGCCACAGTTTGGTCGAAAGATCCAGAAACTGGGGTTACTGTGGTTATAATCTAAGAAAACAAGAAGTTCGAAAAGGGCACTCGACGTCCACTTCGGGATAACTTGTTTTGCCGGAAGGCCGTGAAATTTCGTCAGGATACCTATGGCGTTGGCAAAATGAAAGCTCGTGTCCAATATATCAGTTAGTCTCTCAAAAGGTGTTACGTTCCAGTTATATTCCCATGCTTTATAGACTAACACGGCTGCCCACATCTTATACTTTAACATGTGCAAGTTTATCTGTCGCAATTAAAAGATGTCCAGGGCGGTATATCAGAGGGTAGGAGAGGGTACAGGGTGTGGGGGTTGGGGGGAGCTGGGGTGCAATTGGTCAAATCTCCGCCTTTACGTTAGATTTTTTAATGCGTCTTAAAAAACACGGAGAAAAGAGCTGTTGGCGTTCTGTTTAACGGCAGACATCTATACAGGAACGGAAGAAGAACTTCTACAGGGAAACGATTCTTGTTGTTTTGCGATCAAGTAAGTATTGACGAACAAAAACATAGTCTTTTTTCCAGGATAGTCAAAACGATAGGTACATGTATACATGTATTTGACTCACTATGTCTCGCGGCCTTTGACCTCGTAAGTGGAGTGACCTCATACCACATACCTGACAACAGCTTCTTCCAGTTATCTGGTCTGCACTCGTCTAACACGTCACCATCCATGTCACCTTCTGATATTAGCTCTGCATGAATCTGTATACAAGCCACCCGTCCAACGAACACGTCCATGCTGTTGTTAAACGGTTTGCCGAGACGAAGCTTTCCGTCTGCTTGGAGCCCAATGTCGTCCGGAAAGTTGTCATCAAGATCTATGACCTTCTCCGTGCCCATAAATACTTTAATATATCCATTCGCCCGCTCTCGGAGGAAACCGACATGCGTCCATTCTCCGATGTTAATTAGACAATTCTCTTCTGCACTTCCGAGCTCAGTGGAATCCGAGGAGTTGAAGACTTTGGCAAAAATTCTATCTGCCGAAGTCCAAACTTTGAAAACATCTCTATCAAGAATATCCACATAATGGAACAACGTTGTCTTCTTTGACGATGCGTAAAAAAGCGCTGAAACCATGAAGTCATTCTTGAAATAATCGTTATGATTGTTTATTTCTACGTATGATTGGTTGTCTAAAACGAGGCTCTTGTTTGAAATACCAGTAAATCCCGGCCCAAAGACACAGGACGACAGCCAAGCGTTGTTTCCTTTCAATACGTCAATGCCGAGGCTCTCCTCTGTCAAAGGCCACAGGGATTTCGGCTTGAAATAGCCCCCAGCTATCAAGGGAATAGCTAAAAACAGAGGGAAAACGTTAATAATGTCCAAAGAATACACAATAAAAAACATTTCTTTTTCATTAATAATATCTATGTAAAATTTGACAACACAATATGAACAGCAAAACGGTGTTCCAATTGGTACTAATGGTGCATCCCTTTGGCTCTCTTATGAATACGGCTAAATTCAAAAGCTATCAAAAATCGGTAATTTCAAACCCCGTTCCTTCTCATTCAGGAAACGCCATATAGACGATCTTTTCGAAGTGGATACTCGTTATATTAATGTCGCCCCAAAGGATATATATCCGCCTTCGCTGGATTTGAAAGAAACAGCGGATAGCCCTAATCACACATTCTATTTAGACCTTTATATCTATAAAAATGAAACGGGTCTTTCCTCTCGTCGATTCTATGACAAGAGAGATGACTACAATGTCGACATCGTAAACTATTGCTTCCTGGAAAGTAATATTTCAGAGAAGCCTGCATATGGCGTATACATATCTCGCCTGGTAGCATTTGCTAGGTCCTATGTGGAACGTCCAGTCGATAGAGACGGTTTCTCGATAACCGGGTAATACTGATAAATATCTAGTCTTGAAAGGTGCGGGCTTATCGGATGTCTTCTCGATTTTCTCTCGAAGTACCAGGTCATCTCCGTCTCCCCTAAAATCACTCCTGTAGCTTCGAGATCGAACCGATTTGACTGAAAAAGGAGGTAGTCTTATCGATTCGCTGAAAACACTGAATAAGTTTCCATCTATGATTATCTTGAAACTAATCGCTAGTATATTGTATATTGAGCAACACATTTTCGTACATAAGCATATTGAGGAACCCCATATAATTAATCGTTATTGTATCGCATTTCAAGAAATTACCTGGATTGTCAGTGCCTTTTCATCACGGCGGTGAGGACGAAATGAATGTACAGTTCTAAGTAAATGACTGAATTATTCTGTTGCATTAAAACGCATTTTATGTTCATTTGGCATCGAGCCATTGGGATTATTTCAGGGAAACATTGTATTTCCCGTGTATTCTTCCCTTTAGCCGCTTTTGTTATAATTTACTCTGCTACAGCTTGGAGACCAATATCAAGTGACTAAGATAACGAACATTTGAAATAATTTCTGACCGAAATTACAAGCGTCTGATCCGTCATTCATAATCCAGCCGTCATCCATTAGAGAATATCCGCGTCCATAATCCAAAGACCTATTCCATATTCCGTATAACAGTATTAGCACCAAATTCAAAAAGACAATCATAGTATACATACACATAGGCTTGTTTCCTACAAGAGAGAAGCGGTCAACAGTTTTCAATGATGCCGGCAAGACATCATGATGTTCCACAAATATCAAATCCGTATCGCTGATCAGTATTCTTAATCCATAATATTCGTTGTAAAGTCGTCATCTAAAGAATGATGTATCTCAGTCACGCTTTGATTGTGACTGTTCATATGAGTACCATGAGGATCTTGAAGTACATGGGTCCATACGGCCCCTAGCCCCGGGTTAAGCGGAATTAGACACAAGTTACGAAACGTAACGCCACAGATCTTGCACGCTACGCTCGTATTTTGCTATCAGCATGCGATATGTATCGCCAAATTTGAGAAACTTTGAGTGGAGGCGCTTGGTGGAATAGCCCTGTTTTATAAGTTTTTGCAACAATGTTTTGTGACGTTGATTAAAATCGTCACATTTAACACAGGATCTAGCAAATGCTACTAAGCGAGATATGTATACGCCATATGCAGATCCCACTGGAATATTACTGTCCAGAAAGGGATAGTTTACGATGTCGAAATTGTAATCATCTCTTTTGTCATACAGTCGACGAGAGAGAAGGCCCGCTTCATTT
Organism: Hanleya hanleyi; assembly: GCA_036873755.1. Classification (NCBI taxonomy): domain Eukaryota; kingdom Metazoa; phylum Mollusca; class Polyplacophora; order Lepidopleurida; family Hanleyidae; genus Hanleya; species Hanleya hanleyi. The sequence goes on along the minus strand of JAVTVY010028074.1, from coordinate 66,376 downwards.
TTGTAGAGATGTAGGTCTAAATACGATGTGCCTCTAGGGTTATCTGTAGTTTCCTTCAAATCCAGTGAAGGTGGATATATATTTCTACTCTCAGTAGATCCTGGGTCTTCATTGGCCGAGAGCGGTTACGTGAAGTGAGGATAAATATTCGTCTCCTACTCTACTCTGTATGCCAATAACACGATATAGCTAAATGGTTTATGTATCCTTTGTTATGTATACTTTATTGTTCAAATTTAAAATTTAATTGTTGACAATGTTTTGTCGTTCGTTGTACTCTGCTCAGCATTGAGTGTCTCGTACAATTAGAATAACATTCTTGAATCTTGAATCTACCGCACTGACTGACCTCTAGGCGGGGCTAGCCGCCGTATTCGATGTAAACAAAGTGTTCTGCCAGTGACAGAACTGGAAATAAAGAATATGCCGGATATCAATTCCGTAAATCTGACCGATAAAATGTCCGACACTACTGGAAAAATCTGGAAAAGATAGTGTACTGTGACTGTGAGTAGACTGATGATTTTGAACAGCTTACGTTAACGAAATCTGGCTGACGCTTGACTCAGTCTTGGTCTTCGACGATCGACTTCGGTATACAATGTGCATGATGTGGGAGTTTACCGCTGATACTCGAGCACACATGAATTTGACGTGTACAATTCTAGGTTATATGAATTAAAATACTGTTAGCAGATAGTACACATTTTTAATACACGCTGTTTAATTCAAGATTAGACCATTTTCAGACGTTTTTGGTTAGCGAGTGTGCAGTGTTTTTCGCTGACTCGACTTCGGCTCGGCCGATCAGCCGAAGAGTCGGCGATCAAATTCTAGCGCTGTACGGTCTTTTGACTTATAATTTCGAGCAAAAGTCAAGATTTCTTATCATATTTCTATGAAATATGACCAAATATACCATGCTGATTACGAATATTTCAGAATATTTGACGCGTCTCCTGCCGTTTTCCTTCTCACCTTTTTCGTATTTGGTTAACAAGTGTTAGACCCAGTTTACCACGTCTCTTTCCAGAGTTTAAAAGGCTGCTCGTAGAAATAAATTCGTTATCCAGTATCGGGGAGTAGGATACGGCGAATACCCCACTCCCACTTCGCGGTCATGGGGTATTTTCGCCAGAAAACAGGATAAATTCCCGTATCCTACTCCCCGACACCGGATAACTCATAATATCCTTCACTGCGTCATTTATATAGCGATTATCCACAGCGAGAAGATCGTCTGTATAGCGTTTGGGGAATGAGAAGGAACGGGCTTTGAATGGATCGGTTTTTGAAAGCGCCTGCATATAGTCATATTCATAAGAGAACAGATATAGGTCAGCCAACAGGGGTACACAATTAGTACCCATTGGAATACCTATATGCTGTTGATATATTGTGTTGCCAAATTTCACATAGATATTTTTAATGAGAAATTCAAGCAACTCTATAAACAAAGAAACATCCCATGAATGATATCTCTTGTTTGTAGTCGAGCTAAAGAATGCTTTATGGCTTCCGACATTAATATATCTACGATCAGTTTTCTTGAACACAGATAATATTAATGAACTTAGACGGTCAATAAGGTCATGATGAGGGATTGTGGTATAGAGAGTCGAGAAATCCCATGTGGATACATGTCTATACGGTATGTGACCTTTAGCATCAAGTTCTTCCGTAAGACATTTTGAGTTTTTCAATATCCACATACATTCAAGGCCAGAATTTTTAGAAATAGTGGCGCAGTACCTTTCCCAAAATACTTTTACCTCCTGAGGGCCCTCGTCAACAGGGTTGAAAGAAGCTTGGTGGTGCAGCTTCTAGAACCAGCTATGAATCTAGCTTTCTATGGTCTGGTCTAAAAATCGACAACAAAGTGCCATTTTATGAAAATGGCGTCACCAAGCGCCTCCACTCAAAGTTTCCCAAATTTGGCGATACATATCGCATGCTGATAGCAAAATACGAACGTAGCGTGCAAGATGTATGGCGCTACGTTTCGTAACTTGTGTCTAATTCCGCTTAACCCGGGGCTAGGGGCCGTATGAACCCATGTACTTCAAGATCCTCATGGTGCTCATATGAACAGTCACAATCGAAGCGTGACTGAGATACATCTTTTTTAGATGACGACTCTATAACGAATATTATGGATTAAGAATACTGATCAGCGATACGGATTTGATATTTTTGGAACATCATGATGTCTTGCCGGCATCATTGAAAACTGTTGACCGCTTCTCTCTTGCAGGAAACAAGCCTATGTTTATGTATACCATGATTGTCTTTTTGAATTTGGTGCTAATACTGTTATGTGGAAAATGGAATAGGTCTTTGGATTATGGACGCGGATATTCTCTAATGGACGACGGCTGGATTATGAATGACGGACTAGACGCTTGTAATCATCAAAGTGACCATCTTGGATTTTTTTACGTTTTCTGCAAGAGCTTGACTGGAGGGTATAGTGTGGAAGTTTCAGTCCCCTCAAGGGCTAAGAAAAATATTTAGCGGAGCCGAAATATCCCCCCAGGCCTGGATAGGTCCGAAGCATTAGCACAAAAAAATAGGCTACATTCATGCAAGAAAGAAGCAGTCAACACCTTTCAACAAAATCCAGGTTGACTTATTATCAGAATCGCTCTGTATGACACGTTCTAACCTGCACTTAATTGTAGTGATAACACTCAAATGAACCTATGATATGATATTAACATAGCATGCTACTGCATCATGCACATTCACTTTTGAAGCCTTGTTATGCATTGTAATTAGAGAGGTCCTTCGTTATGCAGAGTATTTGGGCATATAAAATATCTCACAGATTATCACTTGTTGGAAAGTGGACAGACTTTGTAGGATTAGGGGTTGTCAAACACATTACCTTAACCAGATTAATCTGAGAATACATGTTGGTGCTGTTCCGACGTGAAAGATTCATTTGAACGCTGAAGTATCAATTGCACATGTATATACAGTACTGGGGTACTTCAGCCAAACACTCCCAGGAGCATTTAGGGTTAATGGAACCTGAGGCGGCTAGATCAAATCCTAGTACTGCCATGTACAATTGGTATATGTTCATCATCGCGATTATTCATCGGCCTGTTAGCCATATGAACTAAGACGAAAGCGAACCAAATGAAGATAACGCCGAACTTTTTTCAAAACTTCCCACGACCCATTGGGTGGTCCACTTGATCATCTTGGGCATGACTACAGGTAGAAATGACCATCTCACACATAGATGGCCGCCTCTGCACATTGAAATCATGAGAATTCAAAGGCTGCTTGAAATGCCCTTTGATTTGTTTACATGTGAGATCAATAGATCCCAATTTAGTGAATGCTGGAACACAAGTTCTCTTCTCAGATACATACAGTTCGTTTTCGTACATGTATCTATAACCTTACCTTACGATTCAATAGCTTATCGATCTAAAAGACGTGCGTTTGAAAGAACTCTCTTAAGGAAATTGCACAGTTTCAGCGATCCATCTTTTGTGACTGCTGTTCCACTTGGTCCTTTGTTTTGGATAATAGAACGATAATGATTTTACCTACTATCGACATTTTATAAGCTCTTTCATTTCAAGGAAGTTTATCGTCGAAAGAAGTGTGGTGATGTGATGTTATTGATATACTGTTATGGAGGACAATCAAACATTAAATCACTTGAGTTTTTATATTCATGATCTTACTGGTATTGATTTATATGTAGAACGAGTTGAAAAGAAGGATTTTCTTTCGGACGAGGAAAATATTGCTAATCTGCCGGAACAGTCCTTTTCACTGGAGAGGCATCATGGAGAGGCAAGTAGTGAGAAATAGACGCTTTGCGCCAAATGATCAGGGTCACGTTCAGGATCAGTGACGTCTTCATGATCAGGGTCAAGGGAGGAGCAAAAAGGTATAAGTGGAGAAGCAAAAGGGTCAAGGTAGGAGTGAAACGGGACAAAAGAAGAGCACACGGGGTCAACGGTGGAGCAAGAATGGTCAAGGAGGAGCTAAACTAATCGAAACAGGAAAGGGTCAAAGGAGGAGCAAATTGGTCAAGGGAAGAACAAACGGGGTCAACGAATGAACAAACAGGGCCAACCGAGGAGCAGAATCGGTCAAGGTAGGAGCGAACTGGACCAATGGAGGAGAAAACGGGGTTAAGGGATGAGCAATAATGGCCAACGGAGGAGCAAACAGGGTCAACGTAAGGTTCAAGAACTCATACAATCAGAATTAAGTATGCGACCGCCATGTTTTATGACGTGATTATTTGAAAAAAAAGCGATGCCCTATTTCATCGCGTGATTCTTTAGGGCTGTTCCATTTAAAAATATGTATCCCTCACCCCCCCCCCCCGAACAGAATCTTTACAGCCTCCCACCCACCAACATATCCAATTTCTTTCTTCCTGCACTCACCCATAACAGCAATATATTGCTGCTAGGACACATGAATAGAAGCATATTTTTATTACCAATGCAACCCCGCCCCCTCCCCAACCCATATGCCATTAATTTTGGGGTCCAAAGAGAACCAACCGATAGAAGCAAGAGCACACCAACAGCTGAGTGATGGAATTGCCCTGGCCACTGATAGTAAGTTTAATCGTGGTGAAAGCAGATATCATATTATAATTTAACATCAAGACCAAGCATTTTTTATTTCTGGATTATCGAAGGCACTGCAGGACGGGCCTGGCAAAAATGTTTCCCCTGGGCCAGTTTGCAAGATTGAGGAGGTTGGAGAAAAAAAATTATGCATGCCAAGTTTTCATTCAAAACATACACATATAAGCACATTTAGAAATTTGCACTACATTGTAGTTCAGACTGGATGAACAGATGCAAACTGCATACAAATGTTATTGTTTCCAACTATCAAAGGAATACATCTGTTTTTATAACAGTTCACAGCCAGTGTTCACCTCCAATTATTTAGGCCCACTAATGATGTTTTATTTTAAATATTTGAATATGATCTGTGTACATGAAATGTACAAAAGTTGTCTATTTTGAATCATTGATTAATAAAAAAGCCTGTTTAACTGTGTCTAATTTAATTTTTTTTAGAAAACAGTCACTCTCCATCAATTAATTTCAACAAAACTGTCCATTAAAAGTATGTACTTTAAGTAAGTCATTCAGTATTTAAACATTATAACTATCATCAATTATTGGTTTCGTAAATTATAGTTTGTGAACATTCACAAAACTTTGCGATCATGTTCGTCATCTACACGCGAGACAATCTAATTGACGACTTGAGGGCCCGACCGTTCGGAAACCTGTCATCGGTACCACATAAGCAAGGGTTCCCGACCTTCGGTCGTCGACTTCAGACGTTTCTGCAGTTATGAGACAAAGGGAGATAACTCGTGGCGACAGTGTCGCCACTATCGTTAGTTTCGTTTTCTCCGGTGAGACGGGCACTTATCGTTACCTGCTTTCAGTGGAAACAGATTGCCGAAAAATCTCGATTCGTAGAGAATTCACTGCCACTTGACAAAGACCTTTGACATGGACGCCTGTCCAATGAAAAAGCAAGGTATTCAAGATCACCTTTGTGTGGAGTCACAGTGCGCCAGTTAGCAACAACAACGACCACAGACGTCGGTCGCGAACTCGGCACAAGATTCAAGGATTAAAATTAGTTTATCTAGATACAACTACACAATGACATGGGCGAGCAAAACTCAATTTTCTGTTCGCGCGCAAGCGTAATTAAGGAAAAAATCGAGAAACTGAATTTGTCGAGGGAAAACTCAATATAAAAAAATTCTCTAAAACTCAATTTTCGAAAGTTCGCAGCGGGATTACCACGATAAGAAATCGGCTAGAAAAACCACTGATTGTTATCGACCAGTCGGACATAAATAATGAATACTATATGCTTCAAAAGGATTTGAGGACCCACACACAGAAGCATTTTACAGGTAATGAATCCAACCACCCAGAGAAGTGGTTTATTTCCAGATACACCCACCTACACCAGCAATATTTTTACGACCACACCCACCCACCTAATTTTGTTTCTTTGCCGTCCGGGGAGGGGGTATCTGGAGCAGCCTTTAGTTTATAAAGAACGATCATTTATCAACTCCATAAAATTTTCATTCTGTGCCAATCAATCTACTCGTGCAGGCGTGTACTATACAAATATGCATCTACACCTACGCCTGAAGAAAGGTGAAAATAAGGGTACATAACTACTTCAAAAGAAAACCTTTGCATTAGTCCATCCCTGAGTAGAAATGATACCGTAGAAGGAAGAAGAGACAACTCAATAGTGAATCCTCACATTAACATATACTATATACCGGTAATGTTTTATTTACCAAATACTGCATGGTGACCAAATCATCAATTATAAGTTTTAACGTTCAAAGGTTAGACTATGTAGAGTCATTTTGAATTACAATATATTGACACATACATTATGTTCTATAATATGCCACTGAAGTGTTTTTCATCTCTGTTATGCGATATAAGTTGATGATCCGCGCCTTAAATTGCATTTAGCAAAACACTTTCCTATCTAATGGCAATTTCCTTGTTTCAAAGGCCATCTGCCAGCTGATATTATTGAACCGAAGTAATTTTACGATTATCTTTACGATTTAATTATCTTTACAATTTCGCCATACCACTCGCCATATTCAGTAGCCGGTCATAGAAGAATCTTATCCAGTAAGGGGTTTATATCGTAGAGAATATATGCAGCTCATAGAACTGTATTGAGCCCAAGTGACTGAAAATATAGATCAATCGTAGCGGCACAGCTTGTCAATGTAGCTGGTTATCCAAACTATACAGTTGGTGCCATAATACACATTTGAGTCAGCAATGGAAAAGTAAATATTAACATGTATATCACGACGATTAGAACATTATTGGAATTTCGTAACCCACTTTTTGTAATTTTATTGAATTTTCGTACTTCACTGGAATGATATACCAGGGATCACATATAAAACCGTACTCCAGCTCCCATTAGGGATGAAGAAGTTGTCTGCAGCTTGATACAGTAAACATTTGTACTGGTTGAACAACCACCCTTCCGAGAATAGCGCACGGTTTAGCAGGAAGTTGACTATCTCGGATTTCCAACTGATATTTGAAAATAGTTTTGAACTCTCAAGTTGATCTCTTTTGAATTTGAAAACGGAAACAACGAACAGATATTACGAGCAGTAATGGGAACTGAAATTGCACCCAAGAATGACTTGAATGACAAGAATGACTTGAACAAAAATTCTACACAAAGATTGAAGCAAAGCATAATCCGGATTTCAAATTATACGCTTTTTGGACATTCAACTAAATGAAACTGTTCATTTCAATGTATGTGAATTTGATAATTTTCGAACTATCAAATAATTAGTTTCCGGCATGTTACTTTAAACCGATTTAAGACCGACTCAGGCCTGGAGATGTATTTCAAAACTTGAACTTTCCCTCATATATACTGGGGTAAAGCTTTAAGAAAAAAAACAACAAAAAATTGAAGAAATCAAGATGGCGGCTCTCATGACGTCACAGTGACGTAATATTCTAGCAGTTCATTTTTTCTACCATACATAAAGACTTTTAAAAATATATTCTGATTTTTTTTTAATTAGTACTTTCTTCGAAAAAGCCACAGAATGAATTACAAAAATACTTATCTTACGTGAAATACTAATTTTTGTAACTTTTACGCGAGTAGTGGTATTCAAGCAAAAAAGGTCGTATTGAAGAACAGCGCGGGGGGAGGGAGTCCGACAGGCTGTTGAAGAACAGCGCGGGGGGCGGTGTGGATTGCATCAGCATTGGCTGTGTGCCAAGTTTTGAGTTCCCCCGGGTAAACTTGAAGGGGGTACTTGGTCAAACTACCTCCATCACAGAAAGAGTTCCAAAGGGGAGTTAACTCTTGATGCACTTTGTGATTTTTGGTCATAGTCATGGTTTTCTCCCCTGATTCGAACATTGGCTTATTAAATCTATACGAGAAAATGCCTGTATGGGTATGGATGATCCGATGGGGTCGTATGAGGTATCAAAGTGAAGCTTATGTAAGGGAGCATCTGAGGGGCTGGGTGTGGGGTTGAAATAGCGGCATTCTGCGCATGCGCGGTGGCCAAAGGGTATGAAAATAGACGTTTTGAGATCTAGGGGAGCCACGAATGGTCCGATGGAGTTCAGTGAGGTATCAAAGTGAAGCATTCGTAAAGGGGCATCTACCGGGTTGGGTGCGGGGTTGAACTAGCGGCATTCTGCGCATGCGCGGTGGACAAAGGGTATGGAAATAGACGTTTTGGAGCTAGGGGAGCCACGAATGGTCCGATGGAGTTCAGTGAGGTATCAAAGTGAAGCATTCGTAAAGGGGCATCTGATGGGTTGGGTGCGGGGTTGAACTAGCGGCATTCTGCGCATGCGCGGTGGACAAAGGGTATGGAAATAGACGTTTTGGAGCTAGGGGAGCCACGAATGGTCCGATGGAGTTCAGTGAGGTATCAAAGTGAAGCATTCGTAAAGGGGCATCTGATGGGCTGGGTGCGGGGTTGAAATAGCGCCATTCTGCGCATGCGCGGTGGACAAAGGGTATGGACATAGACGTTTTGGAGCTAGGGGAGTCACTAATGGTCCAGTGGGGTCATATGAGGTATCCATGTGAAGCATTCGTAAAGGGGCATCTGACTGGACTAGTGGTTTGGGCGTTGTCACCATTCTGCGCATGCGGAGACAGGGAATTATGGGAAAAGGGTATGGACATAGACGTTTTTGGATCTAGGTAAGCCCCTAGTGGGCTGATTGGGTCGAGTGAGGTATCAGTGTGAAGCATTCGTAAAGGGGCATCCGCCTGGACTAGTGTCTAGGTCGTTGTCACCAGTCTGCGCATGCGCAGACAGGGAATTATGGGAAAAAGGTATGGACATAGACGTTCTCGGGTCTAGGTGAGCCCCTAATGGGCCGATTGGGTCGAGTGAGGTATCGGTGTGAAGCACACATGAGGGGGCATCCACCTGGACTAGTGTCTCGGTCAGTGTCACCAGTCTGCGCATGCGCAGTAGACCAAGTGTATGGAGATAGACGTTTTGGGATCTAGGGGAGCCCCTAATGGGCCGATAGAGTCGTATGAGGTATCCATGTGAAGCACACATGAGGGAGCATCCGCTTGGGCTAGTGTGTCGTCCGTGGTCAACATTCTGCGCATGCGCAGGCAGGGAATTGTGGGAAAAGGGTATGGACATAAGACGTTTTCGGGTCTAGGTTGTCTATTATGGGTTCGATGGGTTCGATGGTGACACGTGGAACTGACGTCATTCTGCGCTTGCGCAGTAGACCAAGTGTATGTAAATAGACGTTTTGGGATCTAGGTGAGCCCCTAATGGGCCGATGGAGCTGTATGAGGTATCCATGTAAAGCAGTCGTGAAGGAGCATCTGCCTGGACTAGTGTATCGTCCGCCTTCAACATTCCGCGCATGCGCAAACAGGGAATTGTGGGAAAAGGGAATGGAAATAGACGTTTTGGGGTTTAGGTGGGCCACTAGTGGTCCGCTGGAGTCGAGTGAGGTATCAATGTGAAGCACACGTGAGGGTGCATCCGACTGAGTGGGGGTGGGGTAGGAATATCGTCATTCTGCGCATGCGCAGGCAGACCCTAGTATGGAAATATACATTTTGTGGCCGATGTGAACCACTAGTGGTCCAAATGGGTTGTGGGAGGTGTCAAAGTAAAGCTTTTCTCGGGTAGAATCAGAATGGTGTGTTTTTAAGTGCAAGTCGAGTCAATCTGCGCATGCGCAGTTGTGTGTAGTAAGTAAAGTGGCCATTTTGGGGCAGTACATGAATGTATTTGGGGTCGAGATGGGCTATTCACGGTTCGAATGTGTCCTGGAAGGTGTCATCTTGTAGCTCTTGGGGTGTAGACCCCGATTTGGGAGCTGTTCACAGCATCTGTGACGTCATTGGTGACGTCATCAGTAGGAGTAGTAAGTAAAGTGAGCATTTTGGGGCAGTGAAGGATGGTATTTGGTGTAGAGATGGACCATCCTTGGTCCAAATGCGTCATGGGAGGTGTCATGTTTTAGCTCTCGGGGTGTACACCCCAATTTGAGGGATATCCACAGCATCTGTGACGTCATTGGTGACGTCATCAGTACGAGTAGTAGCGAAAGTGGGTATTGTTTAGCAGTGAAGGATGTTACTTGATGTACACATGGACCATCCCCGGTGCGAATGCGTCGTGTGATGTGTCATCTTGTAGCAACGCCTACCAGTACCATTCTTAATGCTTCAACGCCCTGGTGAAATAGCTCAGAAGCTCTGATATTCCATGGAATTGTCATTAATTCTTCGAAATGCGGTGACACCCGTCAACGCCCGTCGTTACACCTTAACACTCTAACATAAACGCCATGATATAGACCGGAGAGAGAACAACAACAGCAACAACAACAACAAGGATGACACATGAGAGAGCAACAACAACAAGAAGTTTTTTCACATAGTTTATTCTCCCCAATGTTACATCATACCCACGCTGGGGGAGCCGCGTTGGGTATATTTACAATTCAAGAAGATTCTTGTCCAATCAGAGGCCACCATTTGCATCTGTCATATTCGTTCCTGTCCGTTAGATGTATTCTCGGCTACTCTTGTCCAATCAGAAGTCGCCATTTCAGAAAGTTCCATCTTCGGCCATGTTCGCTCTGAACCGTTTGTTCTAATCGTCATCGGGCAGGCCAGGATACCGTTGAGGAAACATATCCTCAGATAGTTGTTTGCGCATTCTGAGTATCTATCAGTGCATGGGTGAATACTTTCATCCGATGGGGGTGGTGGGTCAGTTTAACCACGAAGAACGTAACATTGGTGACCCTCTCCACTATCCACTTGGTGTTGGGACGCTGTTCACAGGCCCATTCCAAGGGATCCACAGTGTCCAGTTGGGCCAGCATCGTCTCTAGCGACGCCCGATTGGTGATTGTGAAAGGATGGTCGTACACTGGGTTGATGGCACTGGAATAGAAATAGCACAATTCACGCGTCATCTTATGGCAAATGCTACATTTAATGTGAAGGACGTAGGTTGGTCATTGAAGATGGCTTCCACGTAGCTGCGTAGACGGGCGAGGTCGGTCAGTCGGAAATTGTACAAGTCCAATATAGGGCGATGGCGGTGGAAGCAGTGTCGGATCATGGACCAATGGCGTCGATACATCTCACTCACTGGATGATCTTCGGGTAAGAGATCGTTGGGAACATCCACCGCATCTTCCAGAAAATGTTCGTTGTTGTCAGGCGTATGACTGGAAACAGTAATGCTAGGGACCGGCTGGATATCTAGGCTCTTCTGAGCTGTGGGTATAGGCGGGCTCTCCGTGATTGCATCACCATTGGCATTCTCCTCCCCGGGTTCATCTTCAGTGGATCTGTCCCTCCTGGGTGCCTCTTTAGTGGGCAGTTGTCACTTATACCGTGGTGACGGACCATGAGTCAAACGCTCATGCCGTTTTAACTGACTGGGTCGTCTGAAGAGTTGACCACATTCTTCGCATGGACGCTTGGGTGGCCCATGAATTGAACGTTCATGGCGCTGTAAATGATCTGGGCGCTGGAACGAAAGTGTAGGCCTACATATCGTACAGCTATACCGGGCGGTTCCATCGTGCTTGGTAGCCTCATGGCGGCGCAAGTCGTGCCGGCGAGTGAATGATTTCGAGCACGTAGTACAAGTGAACATCTTGGTGGTTGACAGAGTGTCTGATGAAACGGCCAGGCCGTTTCCTTTTTATAGCAAGCTAGCTGTTGATCTATTTTTAGCACAATCAGGTCAACTTGGACGTCAGCGACAAGAACCCGGATGTAGGCGCGGACGTCAGCGACAAGAACCCGGATGTAGGCGCGGACGTCAAACAGGTGCACGCTCTGAATCCACACATGTCCCACATGGGGCATTCATGCTCACACAGAAAACACGCAAGACAGATTTTTGAGATCTCATTTTTTTATTCAGTGAACATCAACAACGTGAGAACAACCACGTGAAAAAACTGAAGCCCGGAACAGGGGGGCTTTACGTGAAAAAATTTAAGCCCAGAACGGGACTTGTACATTGAAATGAGCGGCAGCCCAGTCATATACGAGTACATCTCGGTCCTCGGCCTTGGGGTACTCGTCAAACATGTGGACGATCGTCTGCATGGAATGTCCCCGACATCGATGGTACAGGTAAAACAAGCAATATTGTCCGCACACACTACTGGTCAGGCTTTGCAACGTTTTGGTATTCCAACACCACGTCTCTGTGCCTTGATCCATGAAGTCTGTTAAATCGGGATGGAGGGGTGGTAGGCCGTATGGGTCAAAGTATTCGCCCCGCTCTTCTGTCAAGTACACGGCCACCCAGTGTTGACCGGGTCGATCCATCGGGTCTGTATTCAGGACGTAAGCAGCGGGATACACACGGTCTGATGGGAACACGTCTCGGGCGAACACTCCTTGGAAGACCGTACGTGTCCCTGGGTCATTCTCCAACACGGTGCGTATCTGGTCTGTATCCATGTTAGGTGGCAAAGTCACACAGGACGTTACGGCTTCTATCGATTTGAATAATGTTGTCAAACTCAGCGTAGCAAATCACATTGATGGTTTTCGGTAAAGGTGTCCCGAAATGCAGTTCCAAGCGTAAGTTGCCTTTCTTGACGAGACTCAGATGATGATCGTTGTCTAAGGTGGGGGTCAGATCGAAACAGAACAATGTGTATCCTTTGCCGAAATCGTCTCGACTGATCATATTTCCCTCGTCTTGGTTGATTTGGCCAGTTGCTGTGAAGAGGTTCAGATAGCTCCGGATGTAATTGTCCGTTCCAAAGTTAGGTTGTAAGGGGCGTGCCGGTACCTGTTGGCCATCCACATGCAGGGCCACGAAATTGATGTTGAACGCTTTTAGGTTGAATGGATTCCTCGAGAGAGTCCCATTATAACTGACGTTCTCCACACAAGCTAGGGTTAAACGCTTGGGCAAATCCCCCAGGAACAAGTTTTCTTGATTGACAATCATATTCCCTTTAGGGACGGAAAAGACCTTGGTCTGTACTCGTCGAATCGGGTACTGGGCTGGTTTTTTCTCCAAGGCTCTGATGTGACCCAACTGTACACCTGGGCTCGGTTTCACTTTGCGTACAAACAGACTTGCCTCTTGGATGACAATGTTATACTCGAGGTCCTCATTCGGGGCCATCAAGGCAAACGCAGGCGTTGCGCGTACTAGTCGTATTTTGACAGGTACTCCATTCAAGAGGTATCGGTCCTGCATGAATAAGTCCGCATGCAGACGTCCCATCATATCGACCGATTGACTCTCTGCTGTGAAATCCACTCTCTCCGTATAGCCGTCATTATCAGGACTCGCTTCCATCTTGCCTGGGGTATCTCGGTAGAACAACGGGGCTGTCAAATACGACTTTTAGCGTCACGCCCGTAGGATAACAGTGTCTCGATGTAGGCTCGGTACGGGTACGTGTTCGTTGAGGCGCTCACCAGTTTATCACTGAGGGCTATATCCACTTGCTGGAATAGCGAATGAAGCCAGAGATTCACTGGACCCACGGGTGCATCTGCTTTGAGGACAGACCCATCTTTATTGGTGATTTTAGCTTTCACATATAGGTACGTATGGGCTAAATCCAGGTAGGTCGTATCTGCGTTGGTGATGGTGAATTCAATGGGGCCTGTGCCTGTAATGCTGGAAAGGGGGAGATGTTCCACCCATTGACCCTCTTCGGCACTGTTCTGAGTAGGTGGGACGGTCCATAAATCAAATTCACTGTTGGTAGAAGGACACGACTCGGCGTGGATGAAAGCCATCTTTAAGAAAAGATATCCTGGGTCTTCGATGTGCGTCGTCGCTGGGTCGGTCGTCGACTGGTGCGTGGTCTCGGTGGTGCAGGTCTTTTATTCCATACGGTGCGTTGTGCTTTGGTGACCAAGACGCCTCCCGCTTCTTTGGCTCGGCGTTTCAGTGCTTCTTTGGGTGCCGCACCGCCCAAGACATCACCCGCGACTTGCAGTCCACTGCGTACCGCTTGTTTGCCGATCGCTTTGACCCCACGCGTCACCAAGGGGAGGAACGTTTTGACGATGCTCCCGAGTATGTTCCCCAGTCCATGTCCTCGTTGCATGCGTGTACCTGCAAAGACCGGAAAGCTACCCCAGGCCTGTTGGGTATAATAGTCCATATAGCTGCGTGCATCACACTCGTAAGGCACCTTCATTATGCAAAGTGAACCGCTCGGACAAAGTGAACCGCTCACCAATCTCCAATGTACGAGTTGTCACAGCGAAACAGCTCACCAATTACCAGTATACGAGTTGTCAGAGCATTTCCATCATAGCTCTCTAGATTTGTATCTAATACCGCTTATACCGGTGCTAGGGGCCGTGTGGTCATATCATCCAAGTTGCCACATGAACAGGTACAATAAAAGCGTGCCTGAGATACAACACATATCACGAATCGTTAGATTCTTGGTATGTGCTCTAGAATAGGTTAACCAGAAGACTATTCTGTGAAGTCATGTGACGCAGTCAGTATGTCGGCACCTCTTCCCACTTCCCTTATATGTGTTGTAATTGACGGAAATGAAGTGTCAGCACCACTTTCCCACGCTCGAATGCGATCGGTTGACCGGTGTCGTCTCTTATATCGATGACGATGGAGCTAATATCGGTCTGACTGACCGGTAGATACACGATATGCCTGAAACTGTGGGTGACTTGAGCTCCATACGTGCCTTTCACGGGGCAGACGCGCAGTATAGGTATGTTGCTGTCGCCGACAATGTGTGGATCGACCACGTCCGAGTAGATGTACAGGCCATACATACCACCACGCATGTCCATCGGGATGTGGGCTCTCTCGCCGTTGGGGCTAGCGTACCCCCGTAGATGGAGACCCAGCATTTGCTGTAGGGTAGGACTGAGTTCGACACTCACGTTGGGGCTGAGCGTGAGATTGGCCTTGTCGTTGTGTGCGTTGTAATCGAAGTCCACATGATTTTTGAAGGGGAAAGATTTTATGGGTTTTGAAGTATTCGTGACGTCTCGTAGAGACTTATAATGCATCAGACTTCTCAGGCCACCCATGAACTCCTTGGGGGTATCGTATTGACCTTCGGGTAGTTTGAGTCGAGTTTCTTGTCCTTCGTAGGTAGGTCACCTCGTACCATACTTCATTGGCTCGCATGTTGTACCACGAGTAAGGGTATTGGATATCCACGAGTCCACATTCCCAGCGTCCAGGTAAATGCAACGGTTGCGGTAACTGGGTCAGGTAGTTGGTCAAGGTGTTGTCAGGAAACACATCAGCGGAGCTGTTACTGGGTAGGGTGAGGTAAAACATGACGACTGAGCTGTCCTGCTGCTGCTGTTGGTTTTAATACTTCTCCCAGCCCTTGGGCGCTAATTGCCGTGATGGTCGCGGTGACTTAGCTCTTGGTGGTTGCAGGGGGTGGTGTGGTAAAAGGGGTGAAAAAGTAGGTGCCCGCCGTGGTGGTGATTTGGGGGGTGACTCCGGTTCCCAAGGTTGTGGTGAGAGTCGTGGTGCACGACTGGGTGATTGCATAAAGGCCCAGCGCTGGGGGTTCCCCACCAATTCCTGTGGTACATGCATGTCTTTCAAGCCTTGAGCGAAGACCTCCCATCCTCGAGGATCCGTGTGCGACCTGCGTTGACGCATCAGGTCATTCACTAAATCCGTCATGTGGGTACCGGGGACCACTTGATTCTGTACCAGGAGTTCACCTTGATCATTCCAAGTCATGTTAGGATTCTGTTTCATTCGTTGTAATACCAGGCCAGCTTGTTTCTTGAACGATGCAGGTACACTCTTCAGGACTTCGTCTTCGACCCACTGTGGGGCTGTGGGTGGTACCCCTGGTAATGGCGGCTGTTGGAGCGGTGCTGAGGTTGGTGGTGGTGGTGCTGCTGCTGGGATAGAGCGGGTTTTGTATTGGTCCATGAACGTCATGTACCGCTGAAGCGTTTCATTGTACTGTTGTACTTTCTCACTGTCGCTTAACCCCGGTCGTTGTAAGATCTGACCCATCTCTTCATCGAGTGTGTTTATCGTCTTCACCGTAGAGGGTACGGGGTACGGTGATTGGAGGGTTTGAAGGAGCCGAGGTTCGACGAGGACCATTTTTTTCGTGTGGTTCATTGTCGGTCGAACAGTCCACCCAATACTGGACCCAACACGGAAGCCGCCAAGGGTGCTAAAATGGCTCCGAGAAAGCCGCCTTGCTGTAACACCTTTTTCTTTTGTGTTTGAGAGATGCGCTTCTGGACTATGGTTCGCAGACCTGTCTTATGCTTGGCCAACTTCGCCTTCTGAGCCGGAGTCAGTGGTACGTTCCCTTTTAAGATATTGAGTCCAATCTCACACAGACAGCACACGAGAGCAGGGTCTGCGCCGCGTACAATGGTTCGAACCAACTCGGGTGGAGCCGTCTTCAATACACGGAGCGTCGGAGCATGCTTCCGTACTCGAGCAGACATCATGTACAACTGATGCTAGAACCCACACCCCACCCTTTTTATCTACCTACCTCGTGAATATTGAACAGAGACAAAAGTCAACCATGATGTGATATTCATTCCTTTAATATCCCCAACATCAAATTACAAGCGTCTAGTCCGTCATTCATAATCCAGCCGTCGTCCATTAGAGAATATCCGCGTCCATAATCCAAAGACCTATTCCATTTTCCACATAACAGTATTAGCACCAAATTCAAAAAGACAATCATAGTATACATGCACATAGGCTTGTTTCCTGCAAGAGAGAAGCGGTCAACAGTTTTCACACACCCCAGCTGCGGGGGAACCACTGTGGGTGTGTTTACATTATTTTTGCATGTACACGTGGTGGGTCTCTCCGGGAAAGATACCTGTCCGTAGGCGAAGGTGGTCGGGAGTGGCTTGCAGGTCGAAGAGCATATACCCGTGCTGAGGGGTTGTCGCATCTTTAAAGGCTTCCAACGCAAACGCAATGCGTCCAGGGTACATCTGTCTCGTCAGGTGCAGTACTTGAGTGGTATCTCTCGGGTTTTTGAAGACCACCAGGTAGTGAGCATTTAAGCTGATGTTCCGATGTTCTTTGTTTTTTTGCTGAACAGATTCTGCACAATGTAGATGATGCTGAGACGTCGATGATGGCTGCCTTTGGTGAAGAGTTGGGTGACCCGCGCATCCGTCTCCACCGTGAGATCATCCAGAACCACCAAGGTGTCCGGTTCCAAATCGGCCAGGATGGGGAGCCCTTCCACGAACGTGATGTGGGGCATTGCTGCATACGCTGCCTGCCATTCTCCATAACACCACACGACTCGGGCAATGGGTGGAGTAATCATGCTGTCGGCGTGTTCGTGGAGCTTCCTGACGAAGTGCGTTTTGCCAGAACCCGTCGGTCCTGCGATGACGCAGGTGAAGTGGTGTTGCCACCGAGGGTCCATGGTTGGAGGTGTATCCGCTGTTGTGGTAACCCGCTCTTGTAAATTTGGTACGAGTGAACTGGAGTGGTAGGTACAACGTCGGTCGTCCTTGTCTGTTCACTGTCAGGGATGATGGTGGTGGGTACAACGTTGGTCGTCGTTGTCTGTTCACTGTGAGTGATGAAATCCGGTGGATTTTCAGACGTAGTGGGTGCACTTGGTGTAGGTGTTGACTCTATACTCGCTGTAGCCTGTACACGTGATGTGGTGGTGATGACTGGGCTCGTTTCGGTCACGGGATTGACTGGTGCTATCTGTAGACTGTTTTGGCTGGCGGCTGGTGGTTGTGTCTTTGGTGGGATGAGTAGAGTGCTGAGATAGGCTACGTCGTAAAACACACCTCCGTACAACACACTCAGCAGGGTCAGCACTATCGCCACAAAGCCCACTTGCGCTTTGCGCGTTTTGGGAGACGCTGTGTTCAGAGACGGTTGCACCGTGTTCATGGTCGAACGTGGAATGAAGGATGACGGTAGTGGTGTATGGATTTATAGTCGTTTCACCTGGTTGGCTGCGACCCATGAATTGAACGAACTGGGCCAGCCTTGCCATTTCACGAAATGAAATGGGATGCCACGTCGACGTTCCGTTTTCAAAATCTGCTCCACCGTGTAGTAGTCTTGCTGTGTTTTTACGACAGGTTGTAATTCCAGCTCGTAAAACGTCCCTAGCAACGGTTTCCCTTGAAGATCTTCCAGTTCATAGACTCGCCGCTGTCGGGGTAGGCGCCGTTTAACCAGGAAGTGCTCATCGCTCCAGTTGGGCAAGTAACTTTTCTCGAACTTGCCCTTGACTTTACTGATCCGTACAGGGTCCCCGACCTTGAACACCTCCTTCGGCGTTCGCTGCGATTGCCTGGGGTACAATTACAAGCGTCTAGTCCGTCATTCATAATCCAGCCGTCGTCCATTAGAGAATATCCGCGTCCATAATCCAAAGACCTATTCCATTTCCATATAACAGTATTAGCACCAAATTCAAAAAGACAAAAGTATACATAAACATAGGCTTGTTTCCTGCAAGAGAGAAGCGGTCAACAGTTTTCAATGATGCCGGCAAGACATCATGATGTTCCAAAATATCAAATCCGTATCGCTGATCAGTATTCTTAATCACGTGTCTTAGACACGCCGGACTTGGGCTTCATTGCGTTGGGTCACGGTAATGGGGGCTCTCTGTATACTCCGGTGATAGGCTCGATTGTAACCACTGACAAGTTTCGGGAGAACATCGATGTACCGCCTTGTATTCTTATAGGTGAAATATTTATACATGCGGCCTTTGAAAGTCCTGTTGAACCTTTCCACCACGGAAGCATTGGTCTCGTTGTAGGTGTGAAAGAAGAAGACCTTCTGTTTCTTGAGAAAGGCTTGGAACGGTCTGTTGAGGAATTCCGTGCCTTCGACGGTTTGCAAATACAAGGGTTTGCGCCCGCTCTTGAAGATGTCCTTGAACGCCGCTATGAGATTCGCCCCCGTTTTCGTCCGGATGGGTACCACCCACGCATACATACTTTGACAGGATATCGATGCACGTCAAGATATACCGATTCCCATCGTTGTGTTTGGCAAAGGCGCTCATATCGACCAAATCCGCTTGCCATTGGGCATCTAGTCCTCCCACGATGACCCGGTTCCGTGGAAAATGGCGGCGGGCAGCTCGATGTAAGGTATAGGTGTCTTGTTTTATTAACCAATCTCGAACTTGTGCCCGCTGTATCCCCTGGGGTTTAGCCGCTCGATAGAGAGCCGACAATGCACTATAGGCCACCGGGCTGTCGGGACTGTAGTATAAGTTATCCAACACCTTCTCCCAACGCTTCATGGTGACAAAACGATAATGGACACGGTGAGTATGGTTTATTTATAACGAAGTCTGATGTTCGGGTTCTACCACCGTTGTATATATCCTAGGTTGACTGAGTCTAGCCGGATAATCAATGGCATCGTCGTCTGGTTCATTGCTAGAAATTTGTTCATTGGGTTCAGCCAGCGCGTCCTCAATAGCATGAGACCATCCCAACTGAACAGCTGACCGCTCGTCCGGTGTAAACAGCTGGTCCACAATAGGCACCACTTTCTTCAAGGCCGTCCAAAGATCGGGGTCTAGGGTGAAGCTTTGCGTAGGATCGTGGTAACGCCCCACACGAGCAAAGAAGGGTCCACGGTGTACGTAGTTGGCGTTCTCGAGGTGGATGAGGTTTCCGTCGAGCTCACCGCTCAACACCCGTTTAAATTTGGTCCAGCCATCACGGTGTAGGGTAACCGTAGTGGATGTGGACTCCGAACCCCACCCACAGACATCCCGATCTTCCACGATGGTGACTTTATCTTCATAGAGGTGTAACCCCACCTCAGAGGTGAGGAGAAGAACGGCTCGTAGGACTGGTGACATGGTTGACGAGATGCCGAATGACGCACACGCTGACTGTCTCTCGTATTTATGGTGAAGTCCCACTGTCAATGCCACAGCGTCAGGGTCAGCAGGGCAAAGACCATTGCGAGGCCAGCGAGCCGTCGGTGGTTACGGCGTGAGCGCTCGTGGTCCATAGCCCGGGCATCAAGGATGGCTGTCATTGTCCAGTAGTGGTGGGTGATAGCACACCCCTCCATCGAGTCCACTCTGTTGAGGACCGCTTCTGTGAACTCTTTTAGGATCTGGCGTCGCCCCTCGTTGTCCTCGCCATCTGCTAACATGGATCGAACCACTGCCCGGTAACCCGCGAGTGAATTAACCACGGTTGCATGCTGTAAAACGCGAGCCGCATAGGGATGGGTGTCCGTCATGGCTCTGCAACCGTAGGAATGGAGGTGTGGGATCCAGAGCAGTGTGTTTTATAGACCCTCTCACACATGCACGCCTAGACGTAGCTCTACGGGATACATGCATTCCATACAGGCGGTGAGAAAACCGGATGTTGAAAGTACATGCATCAAGTCGAAGGAAAAATTGGAACTCATCTGTGTTCGAAGGTAGTTTTAGTGGAACGGGAAGTGACGTCACACACACTTGCGCAGAACCCACACCACCCAACCACAACCATGGACCCATATGGGGTTGAGTACCCCAAACACACACCCATGTGTATATTTCTATACTACGACCAGATCGCGCATGCGCAGACTCTTGAACACGGACGAACCATAAGCCGAGTTGGATGCTCCTTCACGAGAGTTCAAAATAAGACCTCATACGACTCCATCGAACCCATAATAGACAACCCAGACCCGAAAACGTCTATGTCCATACCCATTTCCCACAATTCCCTGCCTGCGCATGCGCAGAATGTTGACCACGGACGACACACTAGCCCAAGCGGATGCTCCCTCATGTGTGCTTCACATGGATACCTCATACGACTCTATCGGCCCATTAGGGGCTCCCCTAGATCCCAAAACGTCTATCTCCATATACTTGGTCTACTGCGCATGCGCAGACTGGTGACACCGACCGAGACACTAGTCCAGGTGGATGCCCCCTCATGTGTGCTTCACACCGATACCTCACTCGACCCAATCGGCCCATTAGGGGCTCACCTAGACCCGAGAACGTCTATGTCCATACCCTTTTCCCATAATTCCCTGTCTGCGCATGCGCAGACTGGTGACAACGACCTAGACACTAGTCCAGGCGGATGCCCCTTTACGAATGCTTCACACTGATACCTCACTCGACCCAATCAGCCCACTAGGGGCTTACCTAGATCCAAAAACGTCTATGTCCATACCCTTTTCCCATGATTCCCTGTCTGCGCATGCGCAGAATGGTGACAACGCCCAAACCACTAGTCCAGTCAGATGCCCCTTTACGAATGCTTCACATGGATACCTCATATGATCCCATTGGACCATTAGTGACTCCCCTAGATACAAAACGTCTATGCCCATACCCTTTGTCCACCGCGCATGCGCAGAATGACGCTATTTCAACCCCGCATCCAGCCCATCAGATGCCCCTTTACGAATGCTTCACTTTGATACCTCACTGAACTCCATCGGACCATTCGTGGCTCCCCTAGCTCCAAAACGTCTATTTCCATACCCTTTGTCCACCGCGCATGCGCAGAATGCCGCTAGTTCAACCCCGCACCCAGCCCGGTAGATGTCCCTTTACGAATGCTTCACTTTGATACCTCACTGAACTCCATCGGACCATTCGTAGCTCCCCTAGATCTCAAAACGTCTATTTTCATACCCTTTGGCCACCGCGCATGCGCAGAATGCCGCTATTTCAACCCCACACCCAGCCCCTCAGATGCTCCCTTACATAAGCTTCACTTTGATACGTCATACGACCCCATCGGATCATCCATACCCCATACAGGCATTTTCTCGTATAGATTTAATAAGCCAATGTTCGAATCAGGGGAGAAATTCGACAAAAAATCACAAAGTGCATCAAGAGTTAACTCCCCTTTGAAACTCTTTCTGGGATGGAGGTAGTTTGTCCAAGTACCCCCTTCAAGTTTACCTGGGGGAACTCAAAACTTGGCACACAGCCAATGCTGATGCAATCCACACCGCCCCCCGCGCTGTTCTTCAACAGCCTGTCGGACTCCCTCCCCCCGCGCTGTTCTTCAATACGACCATTTTTGCTTGAATACTACTACTTACGCGCAAAAAAGGTTTGAAGTTAAGCGATTAACACGCAATGTTTCAGTTAAACCCACACCCAGCTAAACCCATCGTTTTTAATATACTCATGATCCGCTGCTCGAATGGGTATGCAACTAGGCTCCGGTGCAGTGTGACCCCGATATGATATGTCACGGAGTGTCAGCTCTGATTTGGCGAAAGTTTAATATGAAGAGGGAAATAATACCCCCTCCCCCTCCCCCCAACACACACGCACACCTGAGGCTTGAAAGGGTTAAAATCCTTATTATTATCTCCATGTTGTTCGTGATAATTAAAAACTGCCAATACACCGAGAATAGATAGCTAGAACCAGACAAAGGCGTAAGTAAAATATTATGAACTAATCATTATTCTACCATACATAAAGACAGTATGCTCCTCTATATATGCATATGTATGCATGCGTGTTAGTGTTTAATGAGACAGATTTTATGTATATTCGACTGAGAGATACACTAATGAGCTCCGACTCTTGGTGCTTCTACTGATTCAATACATTCTGCTTAAATCAAAACGTCGCGCTTGTCAGAATCAGAAATGTAGGCTGTGCTCCCTGTTTGTTCTATACACAAACAACAGTTTCTCATGGAGCTTCAAGATACACCCACAAGGGAAGGAAGTGGGGGAGGGGTGTGTATGGTGAGGAAAGAGTGGGAAGGGAGCGATCAAAAATGCGTGTTTTTGCGTACATAATATTTGAGGTAAACTTATACCTGAAAATTCATCACATTCTGCAGCCCTGAACTGGAGTTTATAGCACGGATTTCAATATTTGCAACTATTCCTTGGTAATCAAGACATCAAAATCAATAGTCTTATTCTTTGCCATTAATTTGACGTTTTGCTAAAATGTATCACAATACATATCTTTAAATGTATCCCTTTGGACATCCAAATGAGACGAGGGTGCAAAAATATTAATTATGAAACATCAGTATTTGTGCCAAGATGCCACACGGGAGGTCCGATACAACCAAGTTACATAAAATTAAATGTATTAAGATTTGGTATGTGTACAGGTGTGTGTGGGGGAAGGGAAGAATGGGCTATAATAAAGCTCGAGTTGGGGTGACGTAACTTTAGTACATTCTTTGACATCCGATTTACATGAAATACAGACGAAATTCCAAGCAGAATGCCGACTTTCATTTAGAATCATCAATCAAGTTATTCAATTAAGCACGGTATTGGAATAAAGGTGTGAAACTACAAAATTACTTATTAAGGTTTAGAAGCAGAAATATCATGGTACGGTATATGTTGTGGCAAATTCTACACTTTAACAACTACACTTTTATTGGTTCGATGAAGAGCACAGGAATAAGAATGAAAAAGGAAGCGTTGTTTCTCGTCCATAACGGCTGGCTTTGTGCTTATATTAGCTAACGACTAGAAAAGACTTAGCGGATTTCAGTCACAGGTTTTATGATTATTAAAGGAAAAGGTGGAAACAAACGCGTCATGTTCATGTCCGAAATTGGCGGATTGGATTCGGAAATAAACTGTTAGCCCCTAATCTCTTCCATGCTCTTAAAAGAGGAGGTAACAGGTCCACTAATGATATCCCTCAATATCAGTCAATTGCGTGAGTGCGACAGTCCGCTCTTATTCACATGAACGTATTCAGTATTTGGCACAAGATCTTGTCTTTTTTGGCGGAGTGCTGTTTTATTCTGTACGTGTTGTTAAACTAGAACATACGATTTGTGTCAAAACTGCACAAATGTTTTAACTGTATATAATGTAATATATACGATAACGGAAGGGCGTTCCCAGTACAAACGTCTTTAACAATGGCGAGCTGCAACTTTTCGAGCTTAAAACCTATTGAAACATCTCTGAGATTATTTATCATCCTCGAACTGAGCATAGTTTTGTTTTCTCATCATATTGGGCTTCGGTTATGCCAGGAAAGTAATAATATCATTAGCTGATTTGATGACACCACACTTCTCCAGCCAGAAACTAACCGCAATCAATATATAACTGTTAACAACGCATTCAACATTTGATAACTGTTAACCACAACGAATTCAATATATGATAACTGTTAATCACAGCGCAGTCAGTATACGATAATTGTTAAACACAACGCATTCAATATATGATAACTGTTAACCAGAACGCATTCAATATATGATACCATGAAAGCATATTGCAGTCAACATGATAACTGTTGCGATTATTTCTCATCAATGAAATTGGTTTTGGTACTGTTTCATTCGTTTAGAATTAGTCTTTAAGACAGCGCTAGAATTCGCAAGAACCAATACTCTGTTATCGGATACTTGTGAATACACCGGTAGTTTGCAGGATTCCACTTACCACAGAAGAAGATGCTAATTCCGAGGAGCATTCTAGCTGCTTTACCCCGTCAAATATCGAGATCAACCGTTTGTATCCAGCTTTAAAACAAGTCTAAAACGTCGATCTAGTGACAACTTCATCACATTTCCATGAACTACCATTACCAGGAAAATTAATTTGATGCACAATCTTCAATTTGGTATTCAGTCCACCCAAGCATACCTCCGCCTATGCGTTAGACTACATATTACACAGCTCGTCGAAACTGTGAGATTTGTATTATAACAGAGGCAAATATAAGGTATATACACAGTCCTTGTATTAACAGATATGGAGAAAACAAAGGAGGATCAGGTATAATAATCATTTCCATTCTTTACCCCATTAAGACATCTTCCGCTTTCGATTCAGCCAAAATGAGATGGAGTGGAGCAAGTGTGTCCGTATAATTATTGCAATCAGAAGGCCATTAAGCTAAGATATTTTTATCGACTTAACGTCCAGATTATAGTGATTCTGATCTCTCTTGTTTACTTGTCTTGTCTTAGAATTCAGATCGTTCGACTGGGGGGAAGTGTAATGATATAGTGGGGACATTATAATAAGATGATTGGCAGCCTGAAACGCTGCTCTTTTAACCCTACTAGGCCTGTGCGATTTGGGGTGTTTCGCAGCATGGGTGTGGCATGCGTGTGCAGCAGAGAGGTATTAGGACGGGGGAATATTTCCGAAAGCGAACCAATATCTACCACCACGACACTAGGGATATTCAGTGTAAACTATGGTCACTGGAGAAGCAGAGATACCTTTATCTTGTGTGCAGTGTATTATATTTAATATGTATGGAAGACGGTAGCGGCCACTCGCCTTCTCGCATACTGTCAAGCAAAGACTGACTGATCGACATACCCAGAAATGGGAGACTACACTGTCTGAGAGCTCAGTTTATGTATTGTACAAACAGTTTACACCAAAGAAGCTTCTGGACGATTATATGCTCAAATTTCCTTTCAGTAAAACTGTAGCATTATGTAGGTTTAGGACTGGCAACCATAGACTTCCTGTTGTTACTCGTAGATTTAGAAATGTCACTCAAACCGAACTTTTATGTACCAAATGTACCATGACGACGGTTGGTAATGAATACCATTTTTTAATCGAGTGTCCACTTTTACAAGATATTAAAGGGCGAGAAGGCGATAAGGCGAGAACATTCTCGACTTCTCGCCTTCCGATCTCTTATACGCATGATCGAAGAGACCGGAAGGCGAGAAGTCGAGGATGTTCTCGCCTTCTCGCCTTCTCGCCTAATCTGAAAAGGGCGAGAACGCGAGAAGTCGAGAACGCGAGAATCCGTCCATTCTCGCATGCTCGCCTTCTCGACTTCTCGCTTTTTTGCCACAAAGCAAAGACGAGAAGGCGAGAAATCGAGAAAGATCTCGACTTCTTGCCTCGCAATCTCGACTTCTCGCCTCGTGTTCTCGACTTCTCGCCTCGCGATCTCGACTTCTCGCCTCGCAATCTCGACTTCTCGCCTCGACTTCTCGACTTCTCGCCTCGCGTTCTCGACTTCTCGCCTCGCGTTCTCGACTTCTCGACTTCTCGTGTCAGCAGAATACAGGGCGAGTATGCGAGAAGGCGAGTGGCCGCTACCGTCTTCCATAAATATGCCCCTGTCAGTGCGAATGTTATTGCTGGGACGGCCGTTAGCCACAGATTTAATTGCACCTGGATAACAAAATGTCAAGACCCATAAACTTTCCTTTAATATTTTTTTCTGTTTTTTCTTCTTTATTCGTTGCCTTTGTTACGCTTTAGTAGTTGCCGCTATTATTAGAAAGCCTCTCTGAAAATACCCCAATATCAAATGAACTGCTTGAAGATCTCCCTGCTAAAATCCCCTTTGGGTCGAACTGTTCCACGGATAGTGACCCACCGAACGCCTCACTTCAACGTATGAATAAAAATGGCAGGTATTTCAGTGAGGGCGAGGCCATACCGGGACATCGACTGGGCCACTAACCACACTCCCCAGGTTTGTATGGCTTCGGCCCTCCGGGTGGCTCGAAGTAAGCACATTCAATCTCAAGGACTAGGATGATCGAGCTGGTATATCTCCGGACAGGCATCTCCTCATCACTTTAGGAGAGGGACAATGATTTATCTCGCCCAGGACACACTTACAGAATGCGTGGACGTCAGCGGTGCTTCCACTGACAGAATAGACATGAACAACAGAATGTAGAATGTCAGTCATCTAGGTATAAATACTCCAATTGAATAAGGTAAAACTGGTTCTATTGATATAATGAATTGTCTGGCTGACGTTGCGATGTTAACCACACACCTTCAACAGAGATATTCACTTCACAATGAAGAGAACACTATATATGCAGAATAAGGGTGCATACTCCATTTAAGATTCACAAGACAATGCATATAATAGCCAAGTCTGGCGACAAAAATGTGTCTAGAATTGAGCCTTTTCAGCGACACAAAGAGTCAGACAATAGCTCCCTACATGAAGTATCTACCAGAATAAGAAAATGAACTACAAAGTGAGCACTAATTACTGGTCCAAGACAAAACCAACTGATCATTGTGCCATTCGATGAACATTCACCTGCAAGTTTGCAAATCTCCGAGTGGAATACTCATGAAGTGTCTCCAAAAATCGTTCTTTTTTCCAATCTTTGTGATATTTCTCGATAGTGACATTTTCAAACATGAGAGCGAATAGAGAATTTTTATCAGAAAAACGATATCGCGAATCGGTCAAATATCCTTCGAAAATTTTTGTCAGTTGAGAAAAACCAATTGAAGGTACTGCCACATTCAACTTCCTCTAACCTCTGGTTCTATGTAGGATTAAATACCCACGCGTGTGCTCGAACCCACTGATACATCCATGATGCATACATGTAAGTTCCTAGAAGTGTAGTCCCAAGGAACATTTCCGTTATTATACCAGCATGTGTGAAAATAAAATATAATGACGACGATATTCCTGTTTGATTTAAAGTAGTTAAGATTCAGACAGGAGATGTTAAACCGCGCCAACGTTCAATAAAAATAGTAAAATAAATTTGCTTGTGAAAATGTGGTATTCAGTGCAATCTACAATATGATATTAATGGTTTCCTCGATCAGAGCATATATGACGTCTATATGCGAAAATTTCCTTTGTCGGTGACGGTAATAAAGCTAATTTTCGCCATCTCCACGACGGAGTATGGCGATATTGAAATCAGACCAAGCTATGGGGATGCCAAAGACTGCACATCATTATTTGAGACAACCAAGATGTACCCAGTGCGCCCCTTGGTAGGGTTAGTCGGCTATATACTGCAGATGATGCTCCTAGATTGTGACGGCAAAAATTGAAGACAATGCCGATTTTACCGAAATAAACGAACCGAAAGTAATGCGAATTCCGCCGTTGTTGTTAGCAAATGATTTCACGCCTACGCACCAAAGTGTAAACATGGGTGTCCCCCAGGGGTCGGTGTTAGGGCCCCTGTTATTCTTATTGTATATCAACGATATTACCTGTTGACTAAATCACTGTGAATCTAATCTGTACGCTGATGATACAGCCATTTATTATGCTAATTCAGACATTACAAATGTCAAAGCAAAAATCCAGCTGTATTTGTGTAATGTGTACACGTGGCTACGTGCAAATAGATAAGCCTACATTTCGAGAAAACGAATGCTATGTTGATCGGCCCACATTCTAAGAAAAGAAATATAGACACGAACCTGGAACTGACCCTATATGATAATATTATTTCTCAATGTGAAAATATTAAATACCTAGGTGTCAAAATTGTTGACTGTTTCAGATTTAGTGACCATTTTAACTACACAGTCAATAAACTCAATAGGAGCTTTGGGGTCATGAAAAGAGTCGGGCATTTTGTTACGAATGATGCCAAATTTACTCTGTATAACACTATTGTCCTTCCACACTTGGATTATCGTTCCACAGTCTATAGTGGTGCAAATGCTAGTGATATTGGTAGATTGCAAAGGATACAAAATAGAGCTATGAGGATAATATTGCAATGTGGTGCTCGAACTCATCGAGTTGCTAAGTTACAAGAATGTAAATGGTTAAGTGTGAAACAGCGTTTTTACTTTAATAGATGTGCACTTGTTTGGAAAACTTTGAACAAGGAAAGGCCTGTTCACATACAAAATTGCTTCAAACATGACTCGGATGTTCACCCTCATAACACCAGAAATGCTGTAAATGGCCTCTTTCGAGGAAATTGTTTCAAAAATTCACTGGCTCATCTTGGGGCACTGCATTGAAACAGCCTTCCAAATGAGATTCAGAGCTGTGGAACAATTCAAACTTTTAAACGACATTGTAAAAAACATATTTTAAGTCACCTAGAGCCGTTTTAATATCTTAGTGATACATTTACTGTATCATAACCAGTGCAATAAGAGTATGTGATGTTTTCATTTGTTTTTATCCATATTTTGTTGTTTAACTATATTTTGTTTTACCCCCTTAATGTGTATATGTATATTATTTGCGCTAATATGAAAAACAGCTGCGCTGATTCTTATGCCAATAAACTGAACTGAACTGAAACTGTATTGCGCAACCTTTGACGAAATTAGCTTCCGACTGCGCACGAGTTGCTGTGGGAACGAGGTTGTCAACATTGGCATTCCGGTCTACAGTGTGTCATAGAAGGATAAATATAATTTTTTGCGACAGTCGACAACGGATGTAGACTAGCAGGTGCGTGGATCACAACATCTCATAGGCGTTGTGTGATGAAATAAAAGTTGAATTTCTTTGTGTTGCAGCTTAGCCTTGGCAAAGAAAATGCCATTTTCCACTCAGTCCACCAAAAATACAACAGCAACTTGAACTCAACAAAGTCAATTGACAGTCGGAAATTATCTAGGCGGAGATAATAATTTCCCCTCCTGAACATTTCCCCACCACTATTATTTGATGAAATGTTTTTACTAACAATAACATGGAATTGAAATGGTTCCAACTGAATAGAAAATGAACAATAATTTTCAAAAAAATTGGCATTCAGTGAATATTGTTAAATGAATTGCCACTCTTCTTTTCAGAAATCTATTATTTCAACCTCTGGTGCCTGTGGTTTGAGCCTTCCACATGCCATGTGTTGCTTAAAATCAACCATTGGAATTGATTGAGTATGTAGTGTAACGTGTACGAGCAGGACCAGTCGTAGTGTTTAGAAGAAAACGAATCAATAACCGGGATTGCCCACTGGCATTCTGGCCGTCACCGTCGTTAACCCCTTCACTAGTAGAGATCCGGGGCTCGAAGAGATGATCACAACCCTACAAGGATGACTGACGCTCATGTAAAGGTCTATTATGGTATATTCTGCACAAATAGTATACGCGGTTACAAATAATAGCGTAGAACCGCGTGGCTTAGACAGAATGTCTAAGAAGATGTAACGTTAAGATATTTACATATATGTACAGACACTAGGAGAGTGTATGCAAATAAACTTGATGTATATATACACGCGATATGAGAGGATGTGTGCACACAAGTTAACGGATACGTACACCTGGTGTGTGCATATAAGGTTCACGGATACGTACACCTGGTGTGTGCATATAAGGTTCACGGATATGTACACTTGGTGTGTGCACATAAGGTTCACGGATACGTACACTTGGTGTGTGCATATAGAGTTAAACGTATCCCTGGTGTATATGTGGATAATAGAAGAAAATGTGTGCAGTTTAAGCTTGGTGTTATATGGCAATAATATCTGTATGAGAGTGTATGCATATAACTTTATAGTTAATATAGTGCTTTAATGCGCGATAAGGGCGGCCTGGTTGCTGGCCCTTCTCTTCTGGGGATAAAGGGCGGCCTGGCTGCTGGCCCTTCTCTTCCGTCGTTGGAACGTTATGGATATAACGCTCTCTCCAGGAATGGCACCCAGTCGTTGGAACGTTAAGGATATAACGCTCTCTCCAGATACGTCGCCCAGTCGTTGAAACGTCAAGGCCCGTTGGAACGTTACGGCGGTAACGTTCTCTCCAATATATATATACCCTCAGGCGTTGGAACGTCATGGCAGTGACGCTCTCTCCAGATATAGCACAAAGTCGGTGAAACGTCACGGCCCGTTGGAACGTTACGGCGGTAACGCTCTTTCCAGAGACGACCCCCAGTCGTTGGAACGTCACGGCGGTGACGCTCTCTCCAGAGACGTGGCAACTCGGCGTGTACTTCACCCCTAGTCGTCGGAGCTTGACCGTACAGTCTGTAAACTTTGCTACCACTTTTACATCGGTAAAAGGAAGCCCGCCTTCTGTAACGTGTGATAAATACACGTGTCCTACTGGAATCTGTACATCGGGAAAAGTGAGCCCACCTGCACCGTGCCTTTATGCGTGATAAATACGCATATCCTCCCTGTGGGATCTGTGGTCTGTGGCCTTTCTTGACACATGTCATTCCAGTTGAATCTGTAAGCTGTATCTGTGTGTTTCTTGTGTGCTCTGTGTGCTGTATCTTTCTGTCCTGTAAGATCGGTGATCTGTACTTGTCTCTTTCCAGCTGGACGCCGTTCGTGTAGCCGTCTGCGACCTTCTAGCTGGGCCCCCGGAATACACGATTTACCGACGTTTCTTGATGAAAGCAGCACGCCCGCCTGTAACTTGACTTTCTCCGTCCGGCTGTAATCACGGTGCTCGTTCTCGCCCGTATAGCGTTGCACGGCCGTTTGCGTCGTTGTATTATGGCAGTGAGAGTTTGGCTTATTTCTCTCTGTATTTAGTGCAGTTGCATACTTCTGGGGGTAGAGGGAATCCCTGACTATTGTCATATATACCGCTTCACGGTCAACAAATCGACACAAATATTGTGGCTTTAGTCCCAGTGCAACGGGATAGCACAGCAATAATGTCGAAATTATCAACCTACTGGTATATAGACCTAAAAGTCCTATTTTATACTGAAGTTAGACCATGCAAGTTGCCTAAATGTGCTACAGGCAAACACATGTCTCATTACAGTATTACCCAATGCCCCAAAACTACATACAACACGCCACACTGTCGTGTTTCCTAAACTATAGTATAACCACAAACACGTTTCCACACCGAAAATGCGAGCCGGCAAATTCTCATTGGATTGGCGTGTTTTTACAGGTTACACTAATTACAGGATTGCACAAGCTTTTAGATTCCCAGGCCAAAAACAACTGCATTACGGCCCAACCGTAAATTATGCCAAAAATCAATAAGTTACAGGCTGACCTGGACGTGTTTCTCCAGCCCTCTCTTTCTGGTCTCTCCACGATATGAATGTCAGCTCGAGTTTATATAGGGCTACCGCTCTTCCGTGAATAAAGGTAGAAACAGAACCGTTCTCCTGTAGATAAAGGTAGCACAAGTCGATGATGCCAGCGCCCTCTTTATTGTCACTTACACCACACTTTCCCGAACCGTTTATATGGACCTCGCTGAATAAATATGGCTATGGAAGAACAAACCATAATTCATAACTGACGTAATTGTTAAATATCAGCTTCCAACTCGCTCTGGTAAGCGAGAAATACAGGGGAATGCATTTCCGAAATCTGCTTTGCTCGACGCTGACGACACGGGTCAAGGTCGTTCTTCCACATTCCAACGTAGCACACGCTCCGGATTCAAACTGTTCTCTACACAAACGGGTAACCGTTACACTGCCCCCGCCTTTCTAAATCATGACGTCCCCGTCATGGCCGTACGGGTTCCTCCGTCCAGAGTGACGTTACAGTTCCAGTTGTACAGTTCGAATCAATTAAACAAAACTGTTCGCCAATAACGGGCCATCAGGGCCGGCGAAATCACTAGGTGGCCGCCCTCCGGCGGTCTGGCCGGGCCACCACGACATTAGGTCGAAGATCTCCTCCATAGAATTACATGGGCGGCTAGCAGAGCCGCCCCACGACATTAGGTCCACTGGGCTGCACGCTCAGTTGGAGGGGTCCGGATTCTCCCCTCTTACGGTACACGGGCTGGAACGCCAGCACGTAGTCTTGCAACCTGCGAGGCCTGACCGCTCGCCGAACGCGGGTCGTCGTCGCGTGTGTGGGGGCTGCCTCACCCTCGGCCACTTCGGTGACGTCTTTCGCGTGTGTGGGGGCTGCCTCACCCTCGGCCACTTCCTCGAGCGCGTCCTCCGCTGACCCCTGCGGCCGGCCCACGGCTGCCTGTGCCTCCCGGGCTCCGTCGTTGTCGGTCATCTCTAGTAGTCGGTTGTTCTCTTCTGTTGTAGATCAGGCCAGATCCCACCGCTGCCACCAGTTTTCCCCGTGTAACGTGTACGAGCAGGACCAGTCGTAGTGTTTAGAAGAAAACGAATCAATAACCGGGATTGCCCACTGGCATTCTGGCCGTCACCGTCGTTAACCCCTTCACTAGTAGAGATCCGGGGCTCGAAGAGATGATCACAACCCTACAAGGATGACTGACGCTCATGTGAAGGTCTATTATGGTATATTCTGCACAAATAGTATACGCGGTTACAAATAATAGCGTAGAACCGCGTGGCTTAGACAGAATGTCTAAGAAGATGTAACGTTAAGATATTTACATATATGTACAGACACTAGGAGAGTGTATGCAAATAAACTTGATGTATATATACACGCGATATGAGAGGATGTGTGCACACAAGTTAACGGATACGTACACCTGGTGTGTGCATATAAGGTTCACGGATACGTACACCTGGTGTGTGCATATAAGGTTCACGGATATGTACACTTGGTGTGTGCACATAAGGTTCACGGATACGTACACTTGGTGTGTGCATATAGAGTTAAACGTATCCCTGGTGTATATGTGGATAATAGAAGAGAATGTGTGCAGTTTAAGCTTGGTGTTATATGGCAATAATATATATGAGAGTGTATGCATATAACTTTATAGTTAATATAGTGCTTTAATGCGCGATAAGGGCGGCCTGGCTGCTGGCCCTTCTCTTCTGGGGATAAAGGGCGGCCTGGCTGCTGGCCCTTCTCTTCCGTCGTTGGAACGTTATGGATATAACGCTCTCTCCAGGAATGGCACCCAGTCGTTGGAACGTTAAGGATATAACGCTCTCTCCAGATAAGACACCCAGTCGTTGAAACGTCAAGGCCCGTTGGAACGTTACGGCGGTAACGTTCTCTCCAATATATAGATACCCTCAGGCGTTGGAACGTCACGGCAGTGACGCTCTCTCCAGTTATAGCACCAAGTCGCTGAAACGTCACGGCCCGTTGGAACGTTACGGCGGTAACGCTCTCTCCAGATACGACACCCAGTCGTTGGAACGTCACGGCAGTGACGCTCTCTCCAGAGACGTGGCAACCCGGCGTGTACTTCACCCCCAGTCGTCGGAGCTTGACCGTACAGTCTGTAAACTTTGCTACCACTTTTACATCGGTAAAAGTGAGCCCACCTGCACCGTGTCTTTATGCGTGATAAATACGCATATCCTCCCTGTGGGATCTGTGGTCTGTGGCTTTCTTGACTGTATAATCTGTGCTCTGTATATCTGGACTTGTACTGTACTGTTTATAATCTGTGTGTCTTTATTTGCTCGTATGTGTGATAAATTACAACACATATAAGGGAAGTGGGAAGAGGTGCCGACATACTGACTGCGTCACATGACTTCACAGAATAGTCTTCTGGTTAACCTATTCTTAAGCACATACCAAGAATCTAACGATTCCTGATATGTGTTGTATCTCAGGTACGCTTTTATTGTACCTGTTCATGTGGCAACTTGGATGATATGACCACACGGCCCCTAGCACCGGCATAAGCGGTATTAGATACAAATCTAGAGAGCTATGATGGAAATGCTCTGACAACTCGTATACTGGTAATTGGTGAGCTGTTTCGCTGTGACAACTCGTACATTGGAGATTGGTGAGCTGTATCGTCGTCAGATGTAAATTACGGCATTTAACACAAAAGACTAGTCTGTAAGGCCCGATGTCGACCCAGCATCAACTTCCCACAAATGCCAACATATATCAAAGACCAAAGGTCTGTACAGGGGGCGGGCCTCGGGGACGAAACGTCCACCAGCAGAATCTCGCCATATACAGGTAAAAATTACAACACATATAAGGGAAGTGGGAAGAGGTGCCGACATACTGACTGCGTCACATGACTTCACAGAATAGTCTTCTGGTTAACCTATTCTTAAGCACATACCAAGAATCTAACGATTCCTGATATGTGTTGTATCTCAGGTACGCTTTTATTGTACCTGTTCATGTGGCAACTTGGATGATATGACCACACGGCCCCTAGCACCGGCATAAGCGGTATTAGATACATGTCATTCCAGTTGAATCTGTAAGCTGTATCTGTGTGTTTCTTGTGTGCTCTGTGTGCTGTATCTTTCTGTCCTGTAAGATCGGTGATCTGTACTTGTCTCTTTCCAGCTGGACGCCGTTCGTGTAGCCGTCTGCGACCTTCTAGCTGGGCCCCCGGAATACACGATTTACCGACGTTTCTTGATGAAAGCAGCACGCCCGCCTGTAACTTGACTTTCTCCGCCCGGCTGTAATCACGGTGCTCGTTCTCGCCCGTATAGCGTTGCACGGCCGTTTGCGTCGTTGTATTATGGCAGTGAGAGTTTGGCTTATTTCTCTCTGTATTTAGTGCAGTTGCATACTTCTGGGGGTAGAGGGAATCCCTGACTATTGTCATATATACCGCTTCACGGTCAACAAATCGACACAAATATTGTGGCTTTAGTCCCAGTGCAACGGGATAGCACAGCAATAATGTCGA
This sequence comes from Hanleya hanleyi, assembly GCA_036873755.1. NCBI lineage: Eukaryota > Metazoa > Mollusca > Polyplacophora > Lepidopleurida > Hanleyidae > Hanleya > Hanleya hanleyi. Next base: position 31,080 of record JAVTVY010028074.1, on the reverse strand, counting down.
AATTATCAACCTACTGGTATATAGACCTAAAAGTCCTATTTTATACTGAAGTTAGACCATGCAAGTTGCCTAAATGTGCTACAGGCAAACACATGTCTCATTACAGTATTACCCAATGCCCCAAAACTACATACAACACGCCACACTGTCGTGTTTCCTAAACTATAGTATAACCACAAACACGTTTCCACACCGAAAATGCGAGCCGGCAAATTCTCATTGGATTGGCGTGTTTTTACAGGTTACACTAATTACAGGATTGCACAAGCTTTTAGATTTCCAGGCCAAAAACAACTGCATTACGGCCCAACCGTAAATTATGCCAAAAATCAATAAGTTACAGGCTGACCTGGACGTGTTTCTCCAGCCCTCTCTTTCTGGTCTCTCCACGATAGGAATGTCAGCTCGAGTTTATATAGGGCTACCGCTCTTCCGTGAATAAAGGTAGAAACAGAACCGTTCTCCTGTAGATAAAGGTAGCACAAGTCGATGATGCCAGCGCCCTCTTTATTGTCACTTACACCACACTTCCCCGAACCGTTTATATGGACCTCGCTGAATAAATATGGCTATGGAAGAACAAACCATAATTCATAACTGACGTAATTGTTAAATATCAGCTTCCAACTCGCTCTGGTAAGCGAGAAATACAGGGGAATGCATTTCCGAAATCTGCTTTGCTCGACGCTGACGACACGGGTCAAGGTCGTTCTTCCACATTCCAACGTAGCACACGCTCCGGATTCAAACTGTTCTCTACACAAACGGGTAACCGTTACAGTAGCAACAATCAGTCTCTATTATTTTGTGGCGTTGGGTTGAGTATTTCCTTGCATCTATTGTTTACAATTAATCTTTGAATAAAGAAAATTATATTGAAAAAATATTTAAAAAAAAAAAATGGCTGGTTCTTAGTCGAGTGTCTTTGCCGCTATTCTACGTAGACGCAATAACTAAATTTGGTGTGCAATTATTATATATTTCCGGATATAAATTCCGGCAAAGTATTCGGGTGGTCGCGGAATAAACCGAACAATACCAAAAGATTTGGAAAGGTCATATGCAAATACCTTGAAATCCTGGTTTCAGAACTAAATGGTACCCGAATATAGTTGAGTCTTGACGATTTCAGTGACCATTTCGTATAACAGAAGTCGGGAACCAGGTCATTGAGACCCCGTGCTTTCTTAATGGCCTCCCGAATATTTTTCTCAGAACGCCATTTTCGGTCCAGCAGTCGATGCAAGTTCCAAGCTACGCCACACTGTCAAGTTGCGGGTACATGTAGGGGCAAATGACAGTTCGTAAACTTCCATATTTATATATATATGAATATGTACATATCAATGCCAATGCTTAACGTTGTGTTTTAAACCAGTACAGTCAAATCGCGAAGTCCTTGCTTTATTGAAAGCAAAGACTTCTCGTTCATCCAACATATCTTGCTTTGTTTATGGTGAGATCAAAGTTTTTGAAGTGTTGACTAAAAATCTGCCCCCATAGAACCTGTGCACATTGATTAAATGTTCGCCTTATTTTGGTAAATAAATAAATCCTCTCCTCATTGCCTTCTTTGTACATCCTTATTGCATTCCATGTTCTGAATACACAAATTATTGTGGCTCAAATTGTCCGTTTGATTGTATTTTCTTACGAAGTAGGCTCTTATTTGCAAATTGTGCGGTAATGAGTCAGTCAGTCAGTGAGTGAGTCCATCCGAATCCTTTCGTCGGCAAAATAAGGAGAAACGTTCACATTAGAACCTTGATTTTTGGCATGAATGTGCATTACGGGACTGCTACCAGCAAGTTCTGGGATGACCCATTTTTGATAAAAATTTGTCCTACTTAGATGACCTATAACATTACGCTTGGAGCCCCCAAGTCATCTTCCTCGACCCTGTTTTATAGGTCCTGTGACGTTAGTCACACTACGCATGTTGGTATTTCCAAACGATCAAATATAACTACAGGACTATAATATTTGCCAATAGCCGGAGTTTCTTTGCTGTTTTACCCAACTGTAGTCAACCAAGAATTTATTACCTTTCATCACAAAGACAAGAAAGGGATGTTGATTTCGAAGTCCACGAGTTCTATTTTTTTTGGAATCCAAACCTACAAAACGATCTTTTTCTTGAAAAATATATGCTGAATATACCAGCGTCCAATCCGCCATTCAATGTTCAATCGTCTACCTTTAAAAAATTGCCACGCCCATAGTCCAAAGACCCAATTCATTAACAGCATTAGCACTAAATTAAGAGAATAAATCATAGTATACATAAAACTATGCTAGTTTCCTGCAAAAGAGAAACCGTCAAAAGTTTTCATTGTTGCCAGCAAGATATCAAGATGTTCCAATAATATAAAATCCATATCGCTGATCAGTATTCTTAATCCATATGATTTTCATTGTGATGTCGTTATCTAGAGTATGATTATTCTCAGTCACGCTTGGATTGCGCCTGTTCAAATGAACACCATGAGAATCTTGAAATACATACGTTCATACGGTCCCTAGCCCCGGGTTAAGCGGAAGTAGACACGCTACGCTCGTATTTTGCTGTCGGCATGCAGATATTTATCGCCAAATTTTTGAAACTTCGAGTGGAGGCGCTTGATGATATAGCCTTATTTTATAAGTTTCTGCAATAATATTTTGTGACGTTGATTAAAATCGTCGTAAAGTCGACGAGAGAGAAGGCCCGCTCCATTTTTATAGAGATATGGATCTAAATAAGATGTGCCGCTAGGGTCATCTGTAGTTTCCTTCAAATCCAGTGAAGGTTGATATATATCTGTCACTGCATCATTTATATGGCGATTATCAACAGCAAGAAGATCGTCTAAAAAGCGTTTGGTGAATGAGAAGGAGCGGGCTTTGAAATTATCTGTTTTTGAAAGCGTCTGCCTACAATCGTATTCATAGGAGAACAGATATATGTCAGCTAAAATGGGTGCTCAATTAGTACCCATTGGAATATCTATATACTGTTGATATATTGTGTTGCCAAATTCCACATAGATATTTTTAATGAGAAATTCAAGCAACACTATAAATAAAGAAACATCCGATGAATGATATACCCTGTATGCTTTATGGCTGCTGACATTAACATATCTGCGATCAGTTTTCTTGAACATAGATACTATTAATGAGGTCCTAATGAGGGATTGTAGTATAGAGATCGAGAAATCCCATGTTGATATATGTCTGTACGGTATGTGACCTTTAGCATCAAGTTCTTCCGTAAGACATTTTGAGTTTTTCAATATCCACATACATACAAACGCCAGGGGTTTTAGAAATAGTGGCGCAATATCTTTCTCAAAATGCTTTTACCTGAAAGGAGGTATTCACACCTTTTGAAGATATTTTGATAGCAAAGCATAATCTGTGAGCGATAATAATACACATGTGAACGATATAATATCTATGTGAACGATAATAATACATTACTGTGCCGGCACTGGACGGATGTCCCACAACTGTCAATGAGCTGACGCGACGTTAAACCCTAGTTCTCTCTCTCTCCCTCTCTCTCTCTCTCTCTCTCTCTGATATATTGTATAGCCAAATTTCATATAGCTATTACTAATGAGAAATTTAAGAAGCTCCATAAACAAAGAAACATTCCATTAATGTAGAAGAGCTAAAGAATGCTAAAGCTAAAGTATGTAGAGGAGCTAAAGAATGCTTTGTGGCTTCTGACATTAATATATCGATGATCAGTTTTCTTGAACTCCGATACTATTAATGGACGAAGACGGCTAAGAAGGGTCTGCTGAGGGATTGTAGTATAGAGAGTCGAGATATTCCATGTGAAAACATGACTCTACGGTATATGACCTTCAGTATCAAGTTCTTCCGTAAAACATTTTGAGTTTTTTTAATATCCACATGCATTCAATGCCAGAGTTTTTTAAAACAGAAAAATGAAAATTTTTGTCGCAATACTTTTCTCAAATGTTTTTACTTCCTGAAGGGCCCACGTCAACAGGGTTCAAAGAAGCTTGGTGGTGAAGCTTCTAGAACCAGCTATGAATCTAGCTTTGTATAGTGATTTGAGCATTTTGGGAGTCCAGTACCCTTCCGGTATATCGTATATCGTTTTCTTGAGACACGTTATGCTGTTTTGGAGTAAGTAGACGTATTTGGCGATGGTGTGCTTATACTCAATTCCTTTACTATCACTTGGTAATAGTAATACTTACATACGAATATTATATTATTTGGAGCTTTGCCTGCTATGTCTGGGAATATGACGAATTTACTCTGGAGATTTACTGGAACTTGTTGCGAACTGAGGTTTCTCATTACTTGTTTTGCTTGGGGAGGGATTTACTTTCAATATGGCGGATTGTTTCAACGACCTTGTTCTTGGTGGGGTTCAGCCAGTCAGCGAGTACTGTAGGTTAAACGTTTTTTGCTTTGACCACTCGATAACATACTCTTCCAGTGCAGTCAGGACTATCTTCTGGTCCGCCTTCAAGTTTATTTTTCTCAGCTTTCCACATTTAGGTCCCTTCATCAGGATTTTGCTTAGGTCCTCATCACTCACTATATATCAAGGTCACCAGTCACAACATGTTTGCATGGTGTATAGATATAGTTCGACGATTCACAATCACAACTATATCCTCCCGACGTGTATAATTTCCAGTCGAAATCGAAAATACGCTATATCTTGACAAACTTTAGTGATTGTGGGTGGTATAATATTTCCTGAAGACATAGATCGTTGTATATCTCTGGCAATATGATTTAAAACTCCCAGAGGTGAGGCATACAGGACTTTACTCAAGCTATGTTAGTTAAACCCACTGAGTAATTAAAGTGATATGATTGTGAATCAACGCACTATTAAACTTTCTCCATCCATGTCTCCGTTGATGGGGCTTGAATAGGTGGGTAATGTTGGATATATTTGAATCGCGGTTTGTAACATTGCCGAACCCTCTGATATTATCATTTAAACCATACTAATACACTGACACAAGCTCCAGTATTCAGAATAGTTCCCGCTCTGAGATTTTTCTCTCAAATCCAAAGGGGAGATCCTTGGTAGACGGGCAGACTAAGTCTACAATCAGGATACTGAAGTTGTCCCAGTCATAGACGGGGTCAGCAAAATGTTTACCTATAAGCAATTGTTTTTTCCTAACGGATTTTCTGTGACCGTTCCCTCTCAGATGGAGTCTTTGGGTGGTCTTGACAACATACTGTTGACCACGCTTCTTACAGGAAACTAAATAAATACAGTTTGTTGTAAAACAACTGAGATCCACGTAAGAATTAACAGAATATGACTTACAAGTAAACGTGGAACTAAATGAAGCGGAAGTATTAAAAAGTGGACACGTGAGACACCCACGGTGACCACACTTGGAAATCTTGAAATAATTACTCAGAGAATTTGGTGATGAACAATCATCAAGAGTAATTTTACAAGGTTTGATGGCATGACATTGCTTTGCTGTTCGAAATATATTTTTTGAGCCTGGAAAAATTACGATGGTCAGCTGAATAAAATGAATTAAAGAATCATCAAATTGTGCTCCCTGTCAAGCTTGGACGCAGAACTTTTTTAATGGATGACGTCTGAATAATGGATGACAGATCAGACGCTTGTAATTTCAAATGACCGAATTTCCCAATATCGTGTACGAAAATATTATTTTGGTCAACATGTCATATATTTGTTACCAGAGAAAATCCTTCCCATAAATACCGCAAAAAAATCAAAATGTTACAGGGAGCACAATTTGATGAACCTTCATCATTTTTCTGCAACTTACCCTTGTAAATTTCTCACGCTGATATTTCAGTATGTATTTTTCAAGAAAATATCTTTTTGCCGGTTTTGGATCAAGGAAAATATCAGCTCTGTTTTCGTCATACACAAAGTAGTTTTTCGCATGTAAACATCACATATCATTTTCTCTCGATCAACATAAGACCATTGATTCTCGATGGCACAATAAAGACGATAAAAACGACTTCGAGAAAGTCGAACGAGAACTTTGAAAACGATATCGTTTTAGCATTTTGTCTCTCTCGACATTATCTCGAAGAATTTACGATAGGATCCGGAAATTTTTGACTGAAGAGAACACGATATATCGAGACTTATCGGACTTATGGTTCAATTGTATACATGTAGTATAAATAACAGAAACCGCTCGGTGAATACGCCCAGGGTAATAGGCATGCGAGGCATGGTAAATATGGAAGTACAGTAGATGAGGGTTTATTTTAAATAAATTAACATGATCTGCTGTCAAATAAACGACAACGGCATTAGGCATAGCAGATGATTTTTAAATAAAGCTGTTATATAAAAATAAATTAAAACATATTTAGTGTCTCCAAAAACAAAGTTCAATAAATTTTAGAGCACATAATGTGATATCTTTGAATTTGTAGAAGAGTGAAAGGTGTCTGAAATTATTACCAGAAATTGTCATAAGATTTCCATGTTTGAAGCAGATACGGTGTAATGTTTTCAAGGTTTTTTGTCAATCTTGGCTAAGAGATGAATATTTCTGAGATTAAATTCAGGAGCAGAGTGTAAAACCAAATATATATATATATTGTTCATCTCCATACAGAAAATCTTGTACACGTGAAGTGCTAAGATCGTCAAAAGTGGCCATTGTTATGAGTAATGGATGCATATTCGGTAAGAATTAGGAATATCATCTCACCAGTTGATTTAAAATATTTATGAAATTTATAGTTATGAAATAGCCGACTGACAATCATTGTTGCCTACTGAGATAGTGCTAAAGTGATATAAACATGTGTTCACAAGTGTTGACTGGAGTCAACACAATGTTTAATATATCAACAGTGTATCTATGAGAGATTGTGTACGGAACATATGTGAGTATTGGTCTTACCATCACTGACACTTGACTGTTGTTGACATACAGCTGTAAGGAAGACGAAGGGGCTGGCAGCACTTGCATTGATATGTGAATACCGCTTGATAATTAGACGGTTTTAACAGCATAGATAAAATCTCAGAGCGGCACCGGATCAATAACAAAACATATTCAATTTCCTAGGATTTACTCCTTTCTATATTATTGGAAATGAAGGTCTCATGAAAATGACGTAATTGACATTATTGAAGAGCACCATGGTTAGATGTATACTTGAACCGGGAGTGGGTGTGATACCGGGAGTGACGTCGATCATGCCTATTGATAATATCTCTATATGGCGTCAAGCATAAATGCGCAATTAACCATGTTGTCCCATATACTACTTTTCCGCTTTAGAAATTTCACCTTCAATCTGTTTTCTGTTTCATGAAAAAGACTATTCGCGTGCTAAATATCTATACACACTTTTTGTGAACTTGAAACAGACTGTTCTTTTTTGTTCGTTATCTTCTTTCTCTATCACCCATTCTCCCAATGTCAGAGTTGTCTGCACTGTGTAGGTGAAACGCTGCGCACATGCATATTCGGTCTGTACTGCTTTTGATCGAAACAGGGAGCATCTGTCTGCTTACGAGAGAGATGGAAAATGCAACCCGTATATCTTGTCAGAGAAAGAACAAATTGTAGGCTAAATTATTACGTAAGAACACTCGGTACACGTCTTGTTTAGCTGTGATATATTGAGCCATCTCCGCCCTATTTACCAACGGATGTTGCTGATTGGCTGAGAGTCATGTACACAAAAGCTGTGCCCCGCGATTTCAACCCCAGGGCAATCAGAGGATATATCTGACAATACGAGGTATACACTGTGATACAATGAGAATGTATGCACCTTGACTTTCTAATTAGATTAAACAGTTTAAACCTTCGTTTATTCGATATTTCCAGTGATACACTTCACCACTGCCATTCTGGAAATAATTTCATTCGACCTTAGATTCCTTCCGTATGCCGGAATCGAGGACTATTGTGTACCTGAGTCACATTGATCCTATTGTGTACCTGAGTCACATTGATCCTACTTTCCGTTGCATAACGTATACATATGTTCCACGCCTTAGTTGCGTGCCTCAGCTGTAGTGTAGGATCTGCAGCCAATAGTCACTTAATCGCGCGGATTAAAAATGTCTGGGGTTTACGTCACGTCATTTTAACTAACCGTCACTCTGTAATTTCGGCTAAGGCAATAACCAATCACATTTATCTGGACATGTTGGGACGTGGTTTTGCGCACCCTGGTTAACTCTCTTGTAACAGGGAGGTTAGTGTCTGTGTTAACCCTATCTGTCCTGGGCGATTTGGGGTGTATCGCAGCCTGGGAGGAGGGGGAGGGGCGGAAAGTGCCCCCATATATTTTCTCTACCACTGAGGCTAGAGCGCTGAAACTTACCACACAGTATCTCTGGTTCAAGCTCTACCGGGAAATGTAAAAAATCCAAGATGGCCGCCATGATGACGTCACAGTGACGCAATCTTCTCCGAAGCCATTTTTCGGCCTTTTTCATTTTTCCGATTTTTCTCTCGAAAAAAAATAAAATAAAATATAGAATAATTAGTTTTGCATAAATAAAATACTTTCAAGGCCTTTTAGGCAAGGGAAATGTGAAGAAATGGAGCGAAAAGATTGAAAAACACGACTTTGGCGGATACCACATGGCCGCCCGGGGGTATATGAAAATAGGCTCACAATGACCCCAATAAGATAAGCTTAAAAGTCACCAAGTTTCAGCCTCCTCGGTTTTGTCGTTTCGGAGCAGCAGAGAAAAATTCACTAGGGGGCACTCCCCCAGGCCAGGTAGGGTTAAGAAGTTTACGCAAGTGATCAACTTGGTGCAAGGGCTAATATAGCAGCCAAGGTCCGAAGCTTATTATCCACTGTTTTCAGGGCACATTGATCCAAAATCGACTCGATACAGTTTGCGTCTACTCTTCATAGTCGATGCAGGGCAATTAGCTACAACAACCATTCTCAGATTGATCGATTTACTAGCCTTATAATTATACCCGCAGCAGTGTATTTACATTGTATACCAATTAGCTGATGATCAGCGAGACTCCAAGATATTGTCGTTCGATTGTGCCCTTATTGATAACATACTATGAAACAAAGCTACCATTATAGTGGGGTAAGTTAGCGAAATAATCGTGACACGCCGGACAAAAGCACCATTGTTTCACACAAACTTCGTTTGGGGTTATACTTTCAGAAAAATCTAATCTGAATTGTTGGAGGCCAGTTTAACGTATAAAAATATATATCAGTATAATTCCGGATTCCGCCCCATTAAGCTGGATATATACGTTTGTCTGTGGCTGGGGAGATGTTTTAAAATGTTTTACACTGGCTGCTCTGATTGGAAATTACAAGCGTCTAGTCCGTCATTCATAATCCATCCGTCGTCCATTAGAGAATATCCGCGTCCATAATCCAAAGACCTATTCCATTTTCCACATAACAGTATTAGCACCAAATTCAAAAAGACAATCATAGTATACATAAACATAGGCTTGTTTCCTGCAAGAGAGAAGCGGTCAACAGTTTTCAATGATGCCGGCAAGACATCATGATGTTCCAAAAATATCAAATCCGTATCGCTGATCAGTATTCTTAATCCATAATATTCGTTGTAAAGTCGTCATCTAAAGAATGATGTATCTCAGTCACGCTTTGATTGTGACTGTTCATATGAGTACCATGAGGATCTTGAAGTACATGGGTTCATACGGCCCCTAGCCCCGGGTTAAGCGGAATTAGACACAAGTTACGAAACGTAGCGCCATAGATCTTGCACGCTACGTTCGTATTTTGCTATCAGCATGCGATATGTATCGCCAAATTTGAGAAACTTTGAGTGGAGGCGCTTGGTGGAATAGCCCTGTTTTATAAGTTTCTGCAACAATGTTTTGTGACGCTGATTAAAATCATCACATTTAACACAGGATCTAGCAAATGCTACTAAGCGAGACATGTATACGCCATATGCAGGTCCCACTGGAATATTACTATCCAGAAAGGGATAGTTTACGATGTCGAAATTGTAATCATCTCTTTTGTCATAAAAGTCGACGAGAGAGAATGCCCGCTTCATTTTTATAGAGATAGAGATCTAAATAAGATGTGCCTGTAGGGCTATCTGTAGTTTCCTTCAAATCCAGTGAAGGTGGATATATATCCTTCACTGCGTCATTTATATAGCTATTATCCACAGCGAGAAGATCGTCTATATAGCGTTTGGTGAATGAGAAGGAACGGGCTTTGAATGGATCGGTTTTTGAAAGCGCCTGCATATAGTCATATTAGGTCAGCCAATAGGGGTGCACAATTAGTACCCATTGGAATACCTATATGCTGTTGATATATTGTGTTTCCAAATTTCACATAGATATTTTTAATGAGAAATTCAAGCAACTCTATAAACAAAGAAACATCCCATGAATGATATCTCTTGTATGTAGTAGAGCTAAAGAATGCTTTATGGCTTCCGACATTAATATATCTACGATCAGTTTTCTTGAACACAGATACTATTAATGAACTTAGACAGTCAATAAGGTCCTGATGAGGGATTGTAGTATAGAGAGTCGAGAAATCCCATGTGGATACATGTCTGTACAGTATGTGACCTTTAGCATCAAGTTCTTCCGTAAGACATTTTGAGTTTTTCAATATCCACATACATTCAACGCCAGAGTTCTTAGAAATAGTGGCGCAATACCTTTCCCAAAATGCTTTTACCTCCTGAAGGGCCCTCGTCAATAGGGTTGAAAGAAGCTTGGTGGTGCAGCTTCTAGAACCAGCTATGAATCTAGCTTTGTATGGTGATTTATGCATTTTGGGAGTCCAGTATAGTTTTGGTATGTCGTTATGATTGGCTGGAAGACAAATACCTCTTTCCCTGAGAAACTTTTTGTGATTGTTAAATAAATCTTCCAGAGTAAATGCAGTTTGGGAGTAAGTAGACGTATTTGATGAAGATATGTCTACACTCAATTCTTTAACCAGCACCTGGTAATAGTAATATTTACATATGAATATTATATTATTCGGAGCTTTGTCTGCTGGGACTATGACGAATTTACTCTGGAGATTTGCTAGAACTTCTTGCGAATTGAGGTTTCTCAGAAGTTGTTTTGCTTGGGGAAGAGTACTTCTGTCAATATGGCGGATTGTTTCAACGACCTTGCTCTTGGTGAGGTCCAGCCAATCAGCGAGCACAGGGATTTTATAACAGCGTAACAGTGTTAAATTACCTTTTGACATCTGTTTTAAAGTTAGTTTGATCTGGACAACTCTCGGTATAAAGCTAATATGCACAATCTTAGTTAAGTTCCAACCGAATTTAATACCTAATATAACAAATTCATTTGACTCCCAAAATATTGTCGAGTTGTGGTGCAAAGCACTTGTATCTATATTATTTCTTTGCTGCCTATCCTTCGGAAACATGTGACGGTCATTCCTATCATACTACATGTTTCAAAATGAAACGTCTCAGCCGGAAAATATCAAAGGTGAAACCGGTCTTAACATGTCTCAAACTTTGAGATATTTCAAAAATAGTCTACCCCATGCACATTACACGTTTCATGTGCAACCAGATCATCTGTGAAAGATACTGAAATAAGAGAAACATTTACTGAATTTACTTTATTTACCGGCAAACTCAGATATGAACCAACAAAAACCATAGACAGAAACATGTCTATATAACAGACTGTTCTTCAGGTTAACAATGACTTTTGATCATTTCAGGCCGATACATGTACAGTAAATGTCAACCCCTGCTGTAAGCCAATAATCTTAGATGAAAAGTGTTTATGTAACAGCAACGTGCTTAGGTTCACGTTAACGGTATCACCGATTCACATGAAATTCTTATATTTGTATTCAGATATTAACCAAAATTGATGATTTACTGAAGTTGGTCCGTGTACACGACACGCCTAATCCAGCACACAGTAAGAATAGTTTTTAACCGAGATACTATATATTACATACAAATATCGACATAATTGCTGATTTAGATACATATATAACCTATCACAAGATCAGATAAGATAATTTCTTCATTTTCGGTGTTGAAAACAACAAACTCTCTCACACAACGGGCACGAAAATGTTCACTCTATTTTGTGGAATCCCACCTCGTGTGTACACGAGAATTTGGTCTTTTGCGAGAAAAATACAGTTCGCATCAAGCTATTTATACTGATGGTTCCAAAGAAGACGAGAGAGTAGCATGTGCTACTATCTTTAGTTCCGAAACTAAACCTGTCGACTTCCAGGTAAAAGTTTGATTTTCACTGCCGAAGATAAAGCTCTATTGTTAGATTTAGAAGGTATTGGGTCTACTATAGGATTAAATTATGCCATATTCTCAGATTCACTGTCAAGCGCCTTCAAGCGACTTCAACTCACCCCACCATTTTGAACATTCTACAGTTATATGATAGTAGATTTCATCAACAGATTGATGTTGTGTTTTGTTGGTTGCCTAGCCACGTTGGCATCAACGGAAATACTGAAGCTAAGGCAGCCCTAGATAATGAGGTTGATCTTGTTGGAATCTCATATAACGATTGCAGACCCTCTATCTGTGCTTATTTGAGAAAGCTGTTTCAATCTTTATGGGATGCTGTAGATAATAACAAAGTTAATGAGTTTCAAAAAACTGTAGGATATATTCATCTGAGTGGCCTGAAGCGTTTCGATCAAGCCATGATCAGGCGATGCAGAATCCGCCATACGAGATTAACTTACGAACATTTACTAAAAAAGGAACCAACCCCAAGGTGTGTTCCATGCCACGTAGATCTCCCAGTGAAATCTATTCTGATCGATTGTATAGATTTTAAAATTGTAAGAGATTCTTTTTATCAAGCAGCTACTTTAGAGGATTTTATTAGTCGGGTAAAAGAAGACTGTATTTTAGGTTATGTGAAAGAAATCTGCTTGTTGCATAAGTTTTAATGTATGTGCATGTTTTTTGGTGTGTTGCTTTGGTTACTTCTGGATTGCTGTTTTTATTTCGTTGGAGTACATAGAATTTTGTTTGATCGTCGCTATATAGCTGGAATATTGCTGAACGCGACGTTAAACCTTAATTCTCTCTCTGTCTCTGTCTCTCTCTCTCTCTCTCTCTCTCTCTCCACCTAGATCCACCTAACCACATAAGGTGGAAATTCGGCATGTGGGCAAATTCGGAGATATTGAACAACAATGATGCACTGGCCACAAGTGGGAAAACGCCTTATTTTGGGGGCTAGGGTGTTCAAATGTCCCTATGTTTTTCATTTATACATTTAATTTGATATATTTGGAATACTAATAAAGCCAAAGGATTGGTCTTGTTAACTGAATTATTTGGATTTTCTTTTATATTTCGTTCAAATATTATGTCAGTAGAGGTCAAAAGATTATGACTTACATTTTTCTTCAAAAATCTGTATATCCCGTGATCGAAGAGCCTTGGAGATTTCCGTCCACTATTATATGCGTTTGAACCTGATTATATTGAAGAAGATTGGTATTGAAGCAGTTTTTAACCCCAACTCTGTGTCTTGTTAATTTCATAATATTTGACAAACACCAAATTTAGGGGGGTGGGGGGGGGCGTACTTAATTTCGCATACGTCTATTTTACAATTTGTAGTGGGTTTGAATCGTCAAAGGACAGGCCTTCCAAAAAATTGTACATTTGTAAAAAATTATCGATAAAAGTTAGGGGGTTTATCTACAAAATTCCGCACAGTTTGTAATGGAAAACTCGTTTATTTGACATCTTGGAGTGCCCATTCTTGTGCGGAAGCTTGTATTTTCGGGCCAATATGACTGACAATTGTCTGTTCTAGATCCATATCTCGGCAACTATAAGACAGTGCTGATATCAAACCATTTGTTTTGGTTGTCGTTCAGTATTTAGAGAGAGGTACTGTAATGTATCATGAATTTGTCCCAAAATGTCATGACACGAGTCTGGTACAGCCATTGTATACAATAACAAAAGAACACCACAGTTAAAACAATGTTGACACAGTAGTTGTGAAACCGTGATACACCATTGTACAACCATGACAATCCATGGCACAGCATCGGACAATTGTCCCAATATACCATGATACACTGCAGTACATTTTCCCGGTACAATGGGAATTGTTTTAATAGCCGAACCCTATTTACATAAAATGTAGTCCTTTACCATGGAATGACTATTATGAAATCATTATTATTTACAATATACCTTCTTATCAAATTGAATTTTCGAGTCGTAACCACGAGAAGGGCATACACAAAGGCATTGCGGGTTTTCTGCAATCCATCGATTTTATGAGCCGATATTGATTTAATAAATACACCGTTGCAGGATGTATCAGTCAGTCTCGTCCGAACATGATGCACTCACACACATACCCGAGAGACCACATATAGCAATATCCGCGATGGATGGAAAACATATGAGCCAAGAAGAATGCTACCAAATAAATGACCAGAGCGTCAAACTTATTTGACCATCAAGAGTATCTGTAACTAACCATACTATACAATTGATTTCGTAATTTTTTCTTGTATTAAGATTGAATACCAGTACCACTAGTCTAATAAATCACCAATAACCATTGGAAAATTCTTGAAAAATACAGCCAGCAATGAATGTGGAAACCAAGCCCTCAAAAATAGCTTACGAAGGAGTCACTCATTAGCAAAAATACTTCTCAGTTATGCCCAGAGAAGACAAAGCAGTTCGAAATCGTGAGAAATTGTCACCTAACAGATGAATATATAAAATATATTTAGTAGCTTTTGGGCATGTCTAAGATTCCCACTCTAGGTTCATCAGACTCGGGTACATGATGTTTTGTATCCTTTCCGAGGATTTCCTGCTTCCATATTTGAATATACATGTATACCATCTTCATTCTTTTTTGCAGAAATAAATGTAACTTCTCGGGCATCGACAGCTCTTGGTATAGACGTATAGCCAAGGCCACATTGAAAATTTGATACATCTTATCTATGCTTATGTGCCATAGTTCAAGAAATTTAGAATTTCTATTAGAAAAAGGTGACCATCTTGGAAGTGGCGGCGTATTCAACTCATACAACCTTTAAGCATGTATATGTAGTGGTGTTTAATTATTAATTTAAGGTATGATGACAACTGTGATACTGTCTGCACTGTCGATCAGAAAATAAGGTCTTTTTTCAGCCCCAGAGCTGTATTCCAACCTCTACTAGGAATTTATTTCTCATTCCATTGATGGTTGCTTCACTGACAGGCCTTACACTACAGTTAGTTCCTGTTTTTTTGAGTATCCACGAATATTGTCCGTTAGAAATTTGACAGCATATCATTGATGTTTTTTTTAACTGAGATATGTTAATATTCATGAAAGGTATGATATCTATAATTGTAGGAGAGATTCCAAGCTTAACTGTTCGAGCTGGAATTGATTCACTTTGCAAACTACTTGTCATGGCAGGACAGGTGGTCTTGACCTGGCTATGTTAAAACGTTCTGATTGTCTTCAAATGTACCCAGACTGCTAATGGTGGCGGTACTTTGCCATTTCGATTGTCATTACCCCATCAGGAATTTGACCTGTGATGTCCCAGAGGGTGCTTATAGCAAAACTGAAAGGATTTTTGTCTCTCGATGTTTGTGTATTTTTGACAATTTTTTATTCTTTTAAATAAGAAGTAAGGCAAACAATGTGGACTGACGCCAGGTGCTACAACGATTACATTCGGGAAGAGCGAAAAGCCGTTTCTTATACCAGCAATATTCAATATTCTCATGCTGATTACAATAATGTCTTTGGTGTCGTATGTCTGAAAACTTAAAGACCGAATTCCTCGACTATTCTGTTGACGGCTTTCTCTCTTGCAGGAAACTAGCCTATGTTTATATATATTATGATTTAAAAAAAGGGTGCTAATCCGTGTTATATGAATAACGATTTTGGATTGTACTGAGAAAGTCTCCTCATACGCTACACACAGTCAAAATACTGGATATAGCTTCGATCACGCAAAAAACACATTTGCTGTAATCTCATGGGTGCGTAATCCGTGTCACTATTTTATGGCAGCCCTAACTTAATCGGTTAGTCTGTCAGCCGGCAATACCGACACAAGTGTGGTGTAAGAGAATACCAATCTAATAACAATCACCCGGCAAGATTATCTCTTTTCTGATTTCTATTGATTATGATCCACAAATAATTGCCTTTGATATAACCCTACGTTTAGGCCTGTGCGCTAGTTTCAGTATTATATACAATGTTCACTGATGATTATTTATTTTATTTATTGTACTTTAGCATGATGACAACATTACATGCAAGGGTAGCCCAAACAGGTGGCGAACACCTATACTAGTTGGGCTCCCGATAACAAAAAACAATATGTACATGAAGCGCAAACGTAATAAAATTGAAATAAACATAAAACTAGGATTAGTATTTAAGACAGAAAGATAAAAATGATAAACTATAGCATATGGTACCGTGGCATGCAGATAAAAACATGTACACATGAGATACACATAAAAATATAACGATTTAAAACAAGAGAACTAAAATACTAAGAAAGCACAGGAAAGTGTAACATGGAAAGATATCACAGTGATTAGTGTCTTACATGAGGACTATCCTAAAGATTTAGCGGAACCAGATATATAAGGCGAGATCTGGGAACCAGTGCTAATAATATCTTTGTTGCAGATTATACAAGTGCATATACATGGACGATATATCAACGTCTTTCCTACTTACGTCCATATTGTGTGAAGACGATGTGGTGTATAATGTTTCGCCCACCAACAATATTCAAAATTCTCAGGCAGATGAAAAATAATGTCTTCTGTGCTTCC
The DNA here is from genome assembly GCA_036873755.1 of Hanleya hanleyi. Classification (NCBI taxonomy): domain Eukaryota; kingdom Metazoa; phylum Mollusca; class Polyplacophora; order Lepidopleurida; family Hanleyidae; genus Hanleya; species Hanleya hanleyi. Next base: position 14,252 of record JAVTVY010028074.1, on the reverse strand, counting down.
TCCTGGTTTGGTGTCCTATGTCTCAAAAGGCTGAACCCCTCGACTGTGTCCAGAAAGTTTCATCATACGCCACTTACAGTCAAAATAGTGTCAATTGCTTTGATCACACAGAAACGCATTTGCTGTGCTCTCATTGGTGTCCCATCAATGTCACTATTTTATGGAAACATTAAATAAATTGGTCAGTCTGACAATCCTCAATACCGATAAAGGGATGGTTTTAGGAGGATAAGAATCTAATGAAAACTCCCCGCCAAGATTATATTTCCTCTGATAGCTATAACGCACAAATAAATCCCTTCCAAAAACCCTAAGTTTAGTCGTGTGCGCTTTCAATTTTCACTGGTGATTAGCGCCTTATGCGAGGCCTCTCCTTAATATTGATTCGGAACCAGATGTATAAGACCAGAAATAAAGATGTGAGAACCAATGCTAATAATAACTTTGTATGCAAAGTACAGTATGCAGAAATTCGATGAAAAGTGGAAGTATTGGTCAGGCATTGTGAGTTGAGTATGTAACATACACATTTTAGTATTTATGGTTTATACAGGCAGGTGTGTCTGTATACTCTGCTCTATCCTTTCTCCATTACTATGTTTTTCACTGTGATTATAGTTATGATGGAATTTTAGGTGATACGATCACTCCCGGAGTACCTGCTGTTTTAGGACTAAATTATATTACAGGAAACTTTCTTTTCTGATATTATGACTGTACTTCAATACTGAAAAATCATAGCTCAGAATTTGAGTAGTTTTGCTCGTGTACATTTTCATCTTAAAGTTGGTCTTTTAAGGGGTGGCCTGTGAGTGATCGTACTACTTGAAATCCAACCATGCAACCAAGATTGCATAATACATTGTACTTGTATTATTTTTGCTCTTAACAAAGGGATATCTTAGTACCATATCATGTTTTCATGCCTCCACATTCAATGTATACATTATTGCCACCTTCTTAGCAGTGTATGCTCCGCTATGTATGGACAAAAAAAAAAAAAAAAAAAAAAAAAAAAAAAAAAAAAAAAAAAAAAAAAAATAATAATAACTTTGTTGCAGATTGATTAAATTCCTACACATGTACGACATCGCAATGTCTTTCATACTTACTGTTAGATATGTGTGAAGACGATGTGGTGTCTAATTCCATGCATCAGGCAGCACATCCCGTCTCTTACCCCTTTTGTCGTTCTTGGTTCTACGTGTTTCACCTATGGGGATTCATTGCGTAATTATGACTAGACGGCAACGATAAGTTTTTATCAGTTTCAGAATGAAAGGCTACTCGTGTAACCTACCCTCTTACAGTGTAGCTTTCGTCTTTTCTTTTTGGCAAAACAGTTTAGCAGCATTTTGGGCAAAAGTTTTAAGGTCTCTTGGAGCGGCGTCGAACAAGGATAATTATTCATGTAAAATTTTGGACCAATAATCTCAAGATTTCACAAAAGGTAAGAAAAGTTAAAGTAATCAAATATTCCCTTGTCTACAGACTCCAGAGATTCTAAAAAATTATGACAGGAAACCATCTTGTAGACTTATTAATAGAGGGCCCAAACTGGAAAATATCTAGTACATCAGATCAAAACCCCCAAGAAGTCTTAACTGAAAGCTTTTTTCAAAATATATGAGTAAAATGAGGCAGGAGGCCGGGTATATTATCTTCCTGTGTTAATTACAATGAATGGCAAATTAGATGAATTTTATGTGAGTGACATGAAACTTCCGCTAACGAAACCATTTTGGCTTGCTGGTATGATTGTATTTAAAACAGTTTTAAATCGTGCAGGTCAGAAGTGGAAAAGAACGTTTTCGTTATCACTCTTCCCTACATACCGACAACCTGTTCTAATGTGTAGAAGAGGCCAGATATCAGCTTGCAAATGTATGCGCTGGGTTTCAGAGCATTAAATAACATTAATTTGGCAAAATTCCTCATTTTCAAGAAAAAGGTAGTAACTTCTCTATTTTCCAATCAGATTAGACAAATCATATTTTCATTTGCAGGTGTTGCACAGGGTCTGTGATGGTGAAAAAGTCGGTTATCAGAGCTCACTATATGACTCAATTACAGAAAGAGTCTCGAAATTACGAAAATATTTGTTTCTACTTTTTTTATATCCCAGGAAATAAATGTCACGTTGGCAGGACTTACTAATACAATCGCTTCAGCAGCATATCAAAATTTGTGACATTCGTTTGCTAATAATAAGATCGGTTTAGTGCCAGAGAAACAATGTAAACTGTTTTTTATTGTATAATTTCACAAACAAAAAAGTCCTTTCTATTTCGTCATAAAAATAAGAATTTTTTTTTTTTTCATATTGCAGGGATTTGATGTGGTATGATTGGGGGAAAAAGTGGTTTTCCAAGTTGTGTATCCGAGCTATTGAAAGAAGTATAAACAAAATTGTATTTTATTAAATTATGTTTTCCACGAATAATCCCCGCAATGTCTTGACAGTTTAGCTGAGCTGCCTATGATATATTTTAGCAATCATCCTGTCATCGTTTGCATTTAACACGATAGGAATATCTGGTCTAGTGACTTACACAGTCACAATCAAAGCGTGACTGAGATACATCATTCTCTAGACGACGACTTTACAACGAATATTATGGATTAAGAATACTGATCAGCGATACGGATTTGATATTTTTGGAACATCATGATGTCTTGCCGCCATCAGTGAAAACTGTTGACCGCTTCCCTCTTGAAGAAAACCAGCCTATGTTTATGTATACTATGATTGTCTTTTTGAATTTGGTGCTAATACTGTTATATGGAATAGGTCTTTGGATTATGGACGCGGATATTCTTTAATGGACGACGGTTGAATTATGAATGACAGACCAGAAGCTTGTAATTAGAATATAACAAAATGTTACCCCACTCTCCGAAATTTCAAAAATCTTATATTATTTAATTATATTAAACTATTCATAACTTTTCTATTTTCCTATAAAATAAACAAATTATGTATGAAATTACAAGTATTCCATGGGATATGATTGTACAAACGCATTGTTCTCCAAGCCTTCTCTCTTGTTGAAAGAAATGTGATAGATGTATTTGCTCTCTTGTTTAATCTGAACAAAAAACAACAATCACATTGAAGCAACCAATGAAAGTTTTGCCCATCACCCCGCGATCGTTTGCAGTAAACAAAATCGAGGTATGTGGTCCACTGTGGAGCAATGACGTCAAATGACGGAAATGACGGAAATATCAAGAATATTCAAAACACTGGAGAACTGTTAATTATATATGTTTTGATCGAAATTTAGTGTTGAATCTAAAAATATAATTTTAATTAACATTATAATACACATGTACGCATCTCAACGTTGGTAACCAAAATAGGGTTAGCATGTACAGACATCGCGATAATATATACCGTGATTCTAGGCAAAAGTTCGCTGGAACACACAGCTGTATGTGTTTTCCCCGATGCAGGGCTTCGCAATAGCCTGTGAATAACTTGAGAGCTACCATTTCGCAAGCAGGCATACCAAAACTTGCCATGTTATGCCTATCCTTTCCCGGGCATAATCAGTTTTCTGCAGCTAGAGTACAACTGTTATTCATAATAATGAATGAACATTTGGAGAAGAGATCTGAAATCATCCACAATAAGTATTCATTATCCCATCAAGAAACGACCCCAAATCTTCGAGGAGTCAAATATTCTGCAGTCTACAAGTTTCTATAGTTTGTTCACCATGCAAAATTAGGATTGTTTATTACAAATGGTATGCCGATCGAGCGAATTAGGTTATGAATTAAACATTGTGAAAGTTTTTCACCGGATGGTAGAGGAAAAACCAATAGGTTTCCTGATTTCGAGCCTGTTTCCTGTATTCAGTGAGATAGGCAGCTTGAAAAATCGCCCAAAATTGTCTCCCAATAAGACTTTATTACATTCGTTTGATTTGGAACATAATTTGTTCATTTTGGTGGAAAATAAAGGACTGTTTGGAAAGTTGAGGGTGGGATACATGAATCTCACTCCAGACCAAGTTGATTGGTCTTGTTTATTGCAAGCGATATTCTGGTGGCTGACACAATCCATAACGTACAGCTTGGGGGATTTATTTGACAAAATTAACGTCATTCGGACACCCCGAAAGCTAACGCACACTTGCACACTGACAACCGCTCAGAAACTGTACGCATTAGTCCCCTATACACAATGGAAGCGGGTTGAAAACCTAAACTAAGCTACTGTTCAGCTGATTAGTATACATCTGGATGCCATTGTGTATGCTACATTCAGAAAGGAGAATTACCTTCAGTTATATAAGTACTGACTTTGCTTGCAGGGTTTAGATATACAAGTCATTATTCTCTGTCTTTGGGTAACCGCATGCCTGAATCATAAACATAGTTTATAGATCGGTCAACAAAATGTCCGATATCGTGATGAAATAATTTAATGTATTCTGCCGGAAAGCCATCTGATCCAGGGTTTCTTTCATTCTAATACTTTTCAGGCAATTTGGCACTTAATCATATTTGAGTATAGGATTACAGCGTCCCATCGGAACGCCTTTTAGTTTTGCTCTTCCCAGTGCATCTTCTCTTGTTTGCGTATAGATTTACATAAAAATATTTCGATTTGTTTTCTTTTGATTGTTCCGTCTTTTATACGCGGATATTCTCTAATGGACGACGGCTGGATTATGAATGACGGACTAGACGCTTGTAATTTATTCTATTTTTGAAATAGCGCATTTACGTATTTTCAAATTTAGGTATTTACCTGCTTCCACATGACAAAAGTATCTTGAAGGTAAGTTCCCTTCTTCAGGCCAACATGCACGTGACCTAACAAAGCTACCTTTCACTTGGTGTAATTTCTACTAATTCATTTTTTTTGTCTTCGATCATGAACACGTTTTAGTCGCATGAGTATTAGTTTCCCCTTCTCTTTTGTCAACATTATTTATACAAGTTGTGGTTAGCTTTCTCTTTATTTCAGAACACAAGGGAGATCGATGTCCACTCATCTCCATCAGCAGAGTTTTGTGTGAGTATAATGGGACTCTGTGCTGTGCATTTACTCCGTGGATAGTTTCTTTCACTAGATTTGTATCGGCCAGGTCCTATTCTACTTCAAGTATATTTTTTGAAGTACGACATTTGTCCTAAACTACTTTAATGTTTTCTTCCGTACGTAGATGAATAATATATCAGCCAAATGAGTTCAGAGTTATCCTGTATGGACAACCTTTTTGAACGTTGAGAAGTGCTATTCCGTCAGTGGAATATAATTCGACTTTCCAGTGGTGATCGATTATGGTAATATATTTCGACAACACGGGTGATCATCGCCGACGATTCTACATTTAAATAGACAGTCCGAACCAGTTCCTTGACGTTGCATACAGTCTTCATCTGCTTTGTCTTAATTATGGCAAAAGGCAAAGCGCCTGTAACAGTGCCTGGAAAGAGCAAACTGATGACCGCCATGACCGCCACAGATGAGTAAATTACAAGCACTTGCTCATGAATCGGCGAATATTTTTGACTGCCATCTGATAATAATTTGAGATAAGTTAGCAACCGGGGGAGTTGCAGCCTAGTAATTATCTTATCCTCCTTTAATAACAATAGATAGGTGTACTTGTACTTGCTACGTGAGTACCAGCAACTGGCTTGTTGTTCGATCAGTGTGATGATCTGCACAAGGAACATCTTTACAGCATCAAGGAGTTTATAATGGGCTTTTGATATCCCCACAATTGCGATTCAAACTCACCTTGATATGACTTTTCTTCAAAATCATATTTCTTCATCTCATATCCTGAGAAATGAAATAGCGTCACATGTTCAGTCAGAAATGCAATCTCAAGCCAGGCCATGTGGAGAACTGCCGGTAAACAAAATTATTCTACATGTTATACATTTTTGGAAAACAACATCCCAGACTGACATCAATGCGAACAATGGGAAATTGAAAATTATATGTATAAGGCAGCTCGATTAACAGTGCTACAGTGAAAAATATTGCAAGCTATCTACCCGACGCACATTATGTCACAAAATTTAATAAGTTATATTATGTCGGCACTGGGGAAAAAGAGTATAAACACATCAATAAATAAACATAGACTGGTTTCCTGTACGCAAGAGAGAAGCAGTCAGCAGTTTTCAATGATGCCGGTGTGGAGGCTAAGAATGTTCGCTTGCTACGAGTGTCCGGGTCCTATCTCCCAACCCAACTAGGACACTTTTCTCCACATTGGGGACAGGTGTCCGTCCTTGGTTGCAATAGAAAAGAATATGAAAAGGGACACTAATTACCAGGACATTCTGTTTTGCTGTCAATTGAAGGCTAATTTGTGTCAGAGGGCGGAGAGTTTTCTTTTAAATATTTTTTTGGATATGAGAGAATGAAATACATTTTTACTCTTGGCGAAACATGAACACGAACACCATGTCAAAATTGACTTTAGGCGAATCGCGGCTAATATATATTTTTTTTGTAAAACTGACGGTGACTATTTTGTTGTTGTTTGTGGTCATTAGTCACAACGTTGGACAATTCATATTTATGAATACACTTGATTTTGATCGGGCGCGTCCCTCTTAACCTTCACAGCCATATTTCCATGGCGTTGGTATTCGACAAATTAAATACAGTTTCCAAGTTATGATAGCCGATGTCAAAACTTTTAAGCTGATATCATCTTTGCAGTCCGACATTTCCTATACCCCATTCGATCTGACACGCGGTACAAACAGTACAAACAGACTCTTCTGTCAGAACAAGTGAGAAATGACTACATTGTAGTCAAAACCTGCGGCAGTGGCAATAATACAGTGAAAGACATATCAGCGGAGGTAGTGGTAATTGTAGAAAAAAGCGCCATCTGCCAGTGTTTTTATGCCAAGGGAAGTAATTTTCAACTTGTAACCCACAATTGTAGGGATTGCGTAATAGTTCTGATACCATATATATATATTCACTTTCCGATCTCACCATGATCGCTTTGGCAATGTTTTGGTACAAATATCGTGTATGCCAAGTTTCAAAACATTCGGTTCAGTCGTTACTTTTTGCAAATCAAAAAGGCTTTCAAATATTTGGAATTCCAAACAAATTTCGAGGATTTAATCATAGCGCGAAAATCTGCGCTCTTCAGTCTCCCTTCTCGCTTAATTTGCCGATCAAAATGGAAAATTTATATTTCCTTCAAAGTTATTTTTCAATAAATTTAGTATCAGGTCTATCACTTCGATCTGTGAAACTACGGAATTTGATTTAAGGCTTTATCGAACTGTCCAAGAGGTATAATGACACTTTTTCACTATTCAAATTGAGGCCTGTTACAGTCTTGATATTCGATTACAATAATTAATTAGGTTTCTGCATTTACGTTCGTTATCATCTGCGAACTAAATTCCTTGCCACTCTTTTCCACGCAGCAAGTCAATACCAAGACATGGTTTGTTTCTTCTATATAAATGATTAACTATTTCATTCTTAGGAAATATCATCTCATCTGACATGTTCGGCCAAGCCTTTTCGAAGGTTGCTAATTTTATTAATTTCTTTTCTTTAAAATCAAATTCTGCAGACAAGAAACATTTCTAGTCAGTATCTATGGATATCTTCCTATACTCAATTTGCGAATATGTTTGTCATTCCGAAGGTGATTCAAGTGCGAAGTTTCGGGGCTAGTTCACTAAACAAGGTCTGTGTGTAAGAGAATGATGTCGAATTCTCGTTATTATCTTTTAATACATCAAATTGTTGCATTCGCGAAAATGACTGCCAAGTTAAAGTCAATGCGAAAGGTCTCTAAGTATCAAAATCAAACTCGAAAACCCCTCCAGGAAAACAAAGGCCCTAGCTTTTGGCCACGAGGTCAACATCGTTTTTATGGCCAGTATCGGCTATATATGACGTAAACTGATTGACAAAGTAACGTAAATTTTGTATAGAACCAGTAAATTCTAGCAGAAATGGGCTCCGACTTGAGAGAATGATGTCAAATGTAATATGTTTCTGCGCATTGTCTGCTGATACACATAAGTATTGAATTTACGGAAGTGATTAATGCTATTCTAAAGGGATTCTGAGTGCGGAAGAGGACAGGAACATCAATACCAGCGAATCAAGGCCCTGGCTTGCGAGAATGAGGATAGAGAGGCTGTGTTCTGAAAGAGAATCATTCAAAATAGCTATTTGCCAAATGTCATGCAACCGAAAGTGCACAATATAACTGCACGACTGCGAGGTATTGTTCGCGCACAGGGGTGTCCAACTCATTAAATACTACATAGTCATTTCTGTCTCTTCGAAGTGGGCTACCATTTGAAATTGTCCGGTAATGAGTGAGTCCATCTGAATCCTTTCGTCGGCAAAATAAGCATTCAAGATTCAAGATTTTATTGTACAAACACCAGTCAAAGGCAGAGTACAAAATTTTAAGAGGAATACAACTAGAGAAACAATGGAACAGTGACATGAATATTTATATATATGTTATATCTGAGAGATATGTTATATCTGAGTGTTACCGTTGATATTAGAACCTTGATTTTCGGCATTAAAGTGCATCAGGGGACTGTTACCAGCATGTGTCGAGCTGACCTACTTTTGATGAAAATTTCTGGTGATTTTTGATTAAAATCACTGGTGAATCTAACTTGAGCCGTGCCCATCTTAATATAGGCAGGATTTCAACTGGGGTCCAAGAGTTCAGCGTGCGTCGGAGTCCTAATGCCTACCCTACTTCTTATGTCCTGTGACGTTATTCACACTGGGCATGAAGGTGCATTAGGGGACTGTTGCCAGCATGTTTCGAGTGGACCTACTTTTGATGAAAATTTCTGGTGATTTTTGATTAAAATCACTGGTGATTCTAACTTGGGCCGTGCCCATCTTAATATTGGCAGGATTTCAACTGGGGGGTCCAAGAGTTCAGTGCGTGTCCTTTGACGTTATTCACACTATTCTCATATATAATAATTAACGAAGCAATAATTCATTCCACCGAATATAGTTGCAAATGAATTCAAACACGCTTGAAGACAGTGTTGTCATGTGAGGTCGGAGGTTGAAAAGAAAAGTGTGGCAGAGATCACACTCTCTTAGCGCATGCGCATTTCAAAAAGTCACAAGAACAAGAACAACAACAACAACAACGCGAGCCTCCCGTAGACCTGCGTGCCGCAGGTAAAAAGAAACAATAACAGAGATTTCTACCTAAACAATAAGTTAATGCCATTCATTTCTTTTCAAATGAGACACAGACGTGCATTTTGTTGGACGAAAGCGGGATATCGCTTTACCCCGTCAGAGAGAGAATGCACTGTCATGTTTATATTCTCCACTTGTTTACGCCAAACTTAACGAGATGATTAATCTTTACAGTGTTGTTTTCTTGCTGACAATATAACATCCGTTATACTGTTCGACAGGAAGTATACATTAACACATATGAAATATTGGTCTTGATGTCGGCAATGGAGGGAGGGACTTCAGCTATAAATAATGTGGGTCCACTGTTCGTTTTACCATTCTCACCTCGTCACTCTACCTGGTCTTACTGAATATCTCACTTTCTATCGGCAAAACATATTTTTCGACGTGAATTTACACCAGGATTGCGCCGCAATAAAATCAATCAACCGATTTCTAGTAAAAAGGTACGGGTATTACATAATTCGTTTCATCGGTTCTTGTCCCACTGATTAAATATTTATACACTGCATAATCTGGTAGTAAAATCCCGGGCATTTACTCTTGAATGGTCAAAATTAACACAATTTGCAAGAATTTTTGAATATATAAAAACGAATGAATTGAACTTGCGCATCTGTATGAGAAGCGGCCGTAAGATGAAACTTCCAATCAACAAATATCTATTCTTTAATACCAGAGAGCTATTCCATGAGACGCGCAAGTCTGGGTCAACTTTGAAAGCAGGTGTCCGACGAAGCACAAATTACAATCCATTTTGCAAGCAGTGTTTATGATTAAAATAAATCTTAAATCTATTTCCTTTTACAAATTTTTAGATGGAATGCAAATACGCTTGATCGAGGTCCACGTGTTCGCCGGTAACACAAATTCATATACCTGATGTTATTTAATAGGTATGAATTACAGGCAGACATTCTGTGCAAACAGTTAGCTTCGTGCCGATTAACGCCACGTGGACTCCCAACTGATTTTCTTGAGCTCTCTCGTGTGAACGATCGCTCTCTAACAAAGACCTCACTAGCGGGCTCTTACTCTTGCAGCTCGCTTCCAGCCATTGTCTGACCGTGCTGATAGCGCGCGGCCCATGTTCAATCATGTCGACGGACTACATTCAACAGAGTTAGAACAATGGCCAGCCGATAATCATGGGCATTGGCGCGCTATACCTTTGTGTTGGCGCACTTCGTTTGCACGCCGTTGGTGCGCCAACACTAACCTTTCAGCTGGTCTGAAGTGTAGTTCTAATTGCCAATGCTTCTTTATATAATAAAACACGCCAGTGATTTGCTCGGTCTATTATTTGGGTGTTTCAAAACACCTTGTCCAAAGTTGAAATAGGTTCAGTATCATCAGTGTCAAGGAAATGGTCTATGGCGAAAAAGAAATTAAACTGTTCACATGAATTGATATGGTTAAAAATGGCGCTGTTTTTGTCATAAGAATGCTGTTGGAGTCTTTTCATAATACATGTACAACACTGTGTCTCTCCAATATAACTGGCTTTACAACCTGGACACGTGAACTGGTAGACAACATTACTCTTAAATTCAGCCGGAATGACATCCTTCGGTGATACGATTTCAGATATTCTGGTTGTTTTCCATAAAACTATTATTCTAGCTTCTTTATCTAGGCAACGTCTGATTTTATTGAGCATTCTCTTAACATATTGTTCTCCTATTTCACCGATATATGGTAGTCTAATAAATAGTTTAGGTGAGGATTTGGTACTGCTGTCTGTATGTCTTCTTGTTGACGGGGTAGGCTTGCTTACATCATTCACGAATCTATTAATTAGTTTGTTGGCTACATATTTTGAGAAACCATTCCAAGATAGATAATCTCGAATGAGGTCAAGTTCTTTCTTGAACAAGGACTTGGGATTGCAGATTTTGTTTGCCCGATTTATCAATGCCCTGACCCATGCAGTACGAGCTCTCCATGGTGTGAAACTTGTAAAGTTAACGTATTGACCTGTATGCATATCTTTTCTGAAAATTGAGGTGCCGTCGGGGGTAAAAGATATGCATACGTAAATACGGTCAATACGTAAACTTTACAAGTTCCACACCATGCTGTTTAATTGTTTTTGTCACGTACATGTATTGTATAGTATTGTTTTAGTCTGCACAGTGTTCACAGTCTTTAGTGTATATATATCCTATGTCTCACTTGCTTCAATTTGTATCTTGAAAATGACTTTGAATTAAGTTGAAATATAGATCATTATAACCATGATATCATTCTTCGAAGTTACATATATATTGTTATTCGTAAAACTCCTCTGTGGCACAAATGGTTTTTCCCTAAGTTTGTTACCTATGCATGACCTGGAACAGGAGATATCGCGTACAAATGGACAGACAGACAGACAGACAGACAGACAGATAGAAACCATGATCGCAATATATATACTCATCTATCAACGGGCGTATTAAAATGAAAGAAAAATATATACATGTAACGGATGATTCTTACCAGGTAACAGTCTTCACAGTAGGGTTTGTTCTCCATAGAATAAAATGGCAGACCTCTCAACATCTTAGCTGTACAATCAGACAGAAACATTGTCAGCAGCTTAGTCTAGTCATACAGAATTCATGGGAAAACATACAACACTATCAACACAGCACTTATTGCTTCTTCCATAATTTCATTTCTACTGTGCACTCCTGTTATAAGGATATTATTCTCCAAACCTTGTATGTTTATTACCACCGCTCACATTAGACCTATTGCAGGTATTTCTTTAGCTTACTTAGAACTTTGACAACAATCAATGAAGATCAGCCTGTTGGAAGCGACCAATGGTCCAAATGGCTTCAGCAAAACCTACCATTTTCCCAAAAAAAGAAAAAAATGTGCCCCCAAACTTCCAGAAAGGATGATAATTTTGTATGGATGCTATGTTGAGTACTTACTACAGTTGACACATATAAAGCAAGTGATATGATAGACCTGGTCCATAGCTGTACATCCATTATTCTCACCAATCACCTGCTTCCCACACTTGGCACACATACCTACCGTACAAACATAGAACACAGACAATCTATGAGACAACTGAATAATCATGGTATAAATATTGATTCAGTTCTGCACTAAAAGATACATCCAACTTTGTGAAACATGTGTATATACACCTTGTTTACACAACAAGACCTCCCATCATGGTCGTATACACATTATAACAGGAATCTGAGCAATACATGTACAATTACTATTTTCTTCCATTATTTAAGGCACCAAAATTTATCCACTTCAATTCCGTACTTATAGATCTGAAATCGTACATGTCCGTAAAGATAAATCTACACATTTCCACCAAAATAATTACAAAAGCAAAACGTATTAATTCTCACCGAAGAAGTCTGGATCTCCGGCTGACTCCATGTTCTGCAGCAGTAAATTTGTCAAAGCATCTACTTCGGCTTCTTTGCCGGCGGAAGACTTTGACAAGTCACTGGATTTGGAGGGTGAGGTGGCTTGGTAGAGGGTCCCTCTGGGCGGTCCTGCACTGCTAGGTCTATCAAACTGATACAACTGCTGGGAGGGTGGTGGGGGATTGGGCGAGTAGGCTTCCCTCCCATGGTTAGGCAGACTGCTCACATCAGCGTAAGATGTGCTGACTGAGTGGGCGCGAGAGGGTATTGGGTCATGAGGGGTAGATGAGCACAGTGCTTTCGGATGTGTCTGGTCAAGATCCCCGTATTCATTGTTGGCGAGGGTATAGTTGGGTTGATTCTCGAAGGAACTGGCCGGACTACCGTAACTTGTCTGGGCAGAAAATCCGGTACTAGTTGTACGAACTGAGACAGGCTCAGCATGATGGGAGTCATACTCATATTGGCCACTAGGGGGTGGTGGAGGTGGGTATTCGTCCTCGTCAGGATACCTGTATCCTCGGCCATGGTCATGTTGTGAAATGTCGATTCTGGACCACCATATAAAATGTTTCAATTCTGACTTTCCATTTACCAATTGTATGTGAATCTTGTGTGCATGCAAACCTTGGTATTATGATGTGTTGTGACAAACCTATTTCCGAAATATTATTCCATGACCCTTCAGGTCGGTTATTGTAAACACAATTATTTGTGAGAATTAGTTATGTAAGTTCAGATTTATACAGATAACGTATAAACCGTTTATGTAAGTACAATGATTTAACCTTGGTTTTGACGAATGGGATATACAATGCGACAGTTCTGTGATATGACTGTCATAATTATACTAAAGCTGCGAGTACATCTATGTCGGGTTAAGTTGACATTGTAAATGTCTAGTATTGTATATAAGGGAGTGAGCGGCATATTATAGTCAGACTTTTAACACCAGGTCTCCCTGATGGCAGTACCGTCAGGTATCACAGAGGCTCATGCTTCCGATAATAGTATTTGCTAACTCCAGTTCCGAAAAATGACTGACTACAGAACAGTCTGATGTTGATGAGGTTACCCTAGTTTGCCTAGCAAATGATGCCGCTCATTCCTGAGATAGATGAAAATCAAATTTCGTAATGACTTTGTTATCAGGAACAAGACTGTAGCTTTCATAATGGCGTGGAATGAGTTTACAATAAATCGGCTTAATATTCAACAGACGTTTTCGTTGTATCCTCTCTCATTTAAAGACGTTGTCAAGACTTCGAGAAATCTCAGAAGCCGGACCTTTGGAATCTATTGTTGTTTAGGTTTTGTGAAGACGATCCCTGTGTCTTGAGACGACTAATGCGTTACAACATCTTAAAGATCACGCGCACAAGCCCTGTCGTCTTTAAAGGCCTCAAATTTCACAATGGCGAGCCTGCCAGGATAAAGACAATTGTCTTTTGGATACAACTACAAGACCGTGCGACGACAGCCAGAATGCGGTGTTGATAGCCTCGCTTCCATTCGCGAGGACCCATCCACGAGCCGCTGACGCCCCTTGGCGACCCGTCTTGATGCTGGATCATGTTGCCCTCCGTTCCTGGTCCCATCGTCTTCCCTCTCCCTTCTTTCTTCTTCTGCGGTCTGTGCGGGGAGCCCATGGT